>CM051706.1:1938829-1991329 GCA_028022725.1 Lycodopsis pacificus | reverse complement strand
CTGGCTGGGACCGTAGCAGGGTCTGGGGCTTGGTTTAGATCTGGTTTAGAAGGACCATCATCCCCGTCTAAAACGACTCTTTTCATGTCAAAGAGGTTTCTCTCTTCAAGAACTTCAAGGCTTGCTGGTGAAATCATAATGATGTGTAGAAACCTGCTCCTTCATTGATTGTAACCGTGTTTCCTGGCTAAAAGTTAACGAGCCTTTCAGAGATCTCTTCCTCTCCAGTGAACGTTAAAGCACTAGTCTATGGGCCACTGAACCAGGTTGAGCACCTTCATAGAAACCTGGCTGGGATGTTAGAGGTTGAAGAGGGAGAACCGGATTGTGTTTAAGTCACAATTCATGGACAATAAAATCCACGGACTTCATCTTTGTTTTGTACATTTCTTCCCCGTCCTACAAACCAAGTGTACCTTTGGGAGAAGTCTGGACCTCGACTTGTAGCTGACGTCTGACCTTGATGTTGATCAGCTAATTCAAACCGATGACTTCACTTGAAGTTGCTATGGATCAAAATAACAATCAGCAACAATCAGTGAGGGCGAGTTACTGAATGTTTAGGATGAAGTGGCGATCCATTCTGCTAACCTTTGTCTTACTGACCCGCCGGTGTCACCATGTCACCGGTGACTTTGCGGCCTCCGACGAACGTCCAGACGTTGGACACGATGAGGACGTACACCCCAACACCTTCACAGAAAATAACGGGGATGTACTGGGCATGAACATCCAAACAAGCATGGATGTAGCAGACACAGACTTTGACACAAACTGGGACACAAACAAAGGCAACTATGAGGACGCTGACTGGCATCCTCTTCCCTTCCTCCTGGAAACACACTCCGACCTGTCGGCGAACTCCCCACCAATCATACGCAGCAGCGACGCCGGTGTTAACGACAGAACCAACCAAAGCTTCAACCGGACTATTGTCAGTTCATCGGCACAGTGCGGCGAGTACAGCAGCCAGCTGACGTCGAGCGGACAGTGCCGGCTGATGGCCACGCTGCCGCCGGTGCCGGTGGGAACGTCGCAGCAACGCTGCCCGGACATGTTCCGCTGCACAGACGACATCTCGTATTGGCTCCACGAGAACCAGAACCGAAAGGAGCAGCTGGAGGAGCTGAGGGAGACGATGTCAGAGCTGCAGGAGGAGCTGAGGAACCACCGCCATCGAGTCAAGTCCCTGGAGGTGCGGCTACACGGCCGTACATAGTTCACAGTTTGTCTCTGTCAGAATGAAATGGCAGCTTAACTTTCTGACAGAATAGTTGGACATAGGAGTGAGTCCTAACACCTGAAAATGAGGTAGAATTCTTTCAGGTGCCCTCGTCTCAAAGTCACAGGGTTTTTGGTTCGTAGCCTGAAATGAGGTCTGTGGTTAACACAAGATTAAGAGATTTACAAAGTTTGTTTTACAACGTAAAATCTCAAAAGCTTTACATCAGATTGTCACGGATATCCGTGTTCCCCAAAAGATTAACACCAATTATTTTGGTGAGTTTTTATCTGGCATCAACAACAGGCCACATGTCCAGTCGGCCTCAGTTGTACTTTGATATTCACGCTAACGCACTACCTCACTGAACAGAAACAAGACAGGCAATGCAAACACCAACAATGACTGTGATAATGTACACATACATGCAGTTTATATGTTAGAGGGGCAAAGATGATTGGGACACCCTCCCCTCTCTCTCTCTCTCTGTCTCTCTCTCTCTCTCTCTTTATCTCTCTCTCTCTCTCTCTCTCTCTCTCTCTCTATTTATCTTTGTCTGTCTTTATCTCCCTGTATTGACACCCACTAAGTCCTCCTTAACCCTGAATGCTAACAGGATTAGCTGCAGGCCTTTTGGTCTGCCCGACCCAGAGAGTATTGTTCTGGGCTGCAGTGTCTCCTTTGGTCAAAGTCGGGTTAAGACTGCCGTCTGATATTTGCTTGTTTTTGTAAAAGTTGCCATTGTTTGCGAGTAGAGGAATGCTTTCCCTTCCCCTGAGCATATAAGCTACTCAATGGGCTAAATGTACCTACTTGTGTGTCCTGCAATTGAAAAGTATTCATTTTGGTGATCCGACATCTTGGTAATTTAATTTATTGTACCACACAAATGAGGCAGTAAAATCCTGCCAAAGTGAAGACGAACAAAATAACCAAAATGATAGTTTCTGTATCCGCGAGTACGCATTCATCCGTGTGCCGTACATTTCATCTTCAGACAGCGAGGCTCTTTGTATACCTCCATTTGTTCTGAGAAGTTTACGAGAACACACTATGACAAACAGACTACATACAGACAGCTTTATTAAGCTTGTTTGTAAAAAACAACAACATTTGGCTGATCGGTGAGAGACTGCTGACAGAGTTGATTGAATTAGGTTTGTTTGTGCTTGTTGAACAGTGTGTGTGTGTGTTTAGTTGGAGGAGCTCAGCCCGACAGAGAGAGCAGTGTGATAATGAATTACACCTAAACGTTAAAAAGGAATCGTAAAAAAGAACAGAAACGTCAGCGTTTATTAATACTCCCCGAATTTAGCAGCTGGACCTGTTTGACGCATGTATTTGGTACGGATCCCTTCAGGTAACGTAAGAACTCGAATGGCTCTCCCAAGAGCCAGTGTTCAGTTTGTCCATTCTAGAAACATGGCGGTGCAAGATGGCGGACCTGTGGATGACGATTATGCATTAATTAAAACGTAGTTCTGAATATTATATTCCATTTCTGCCAATTAATCCCCCAAAATGTTACACACTGTCCCTTTAACCTCACCCCCCAATATATTGGAAGACATGTGTTTGGAAGTTTAAACCACATGTTTAAATATATTTACAAATAAATTGGTTTGCACGATTTAAACCACACTTTGTAGACGCATTGAGCATCCTTTGAAATTGTGCTTACTTCCTGTTTTAGGGCCCCGTTGTTCACAGCAGGAGAACAACACCAACCCTCAGCAACTCTCCTCTGTTTTCACTCTCAGGCTGAAGAGAGACTTCGTGTGGAGTCGCCCTTCGACCAGCGGTTGCATTCTCTGGAGTTGCGTCACACCGAGACCGACACGCTGCTCCTGGTGCATGCGGCGCTGCTGTCCGAGCTGCAGGCGCAGCTGCGCAACCTCTCGGCCGCCGCCGCCGCGCAGCGCAACACGGGCTGCGCCATCGACGGCGTCAGAACGACGCCGCTGCTCGGCGCGCGGGACACACTGCCACCAGGTACACGCGCAACCCACACAGTGGTGAGTTGCATGAATCGCGTGTTGTATGATGAGGTTCATGCGACCTAACTGGAACTTGTTAACGTGTTGCTGCAGGGCATTCAACATGTATTTGACTTTACACAAATGTGATGTTGCAGCCTATGTTTTGTTCACAGTTAAAGGTGCAATGTGTAAGAACATAATCCGAAGAAAGGGGACGAGAAAAAATAGAAATGAGAAAACAACCTGTTACGTCATCATTTCATCCTCCCCTCCACTAGTCCGGAGCAGAGCCTGCGGCAGCTACAGGACGCGTTATGATGAATCCCGCTGCTCTTCTTGGCAAGACGCCGCCCTGTACAGCATTCAAGTGCTCGGATTGCAATGTTTTCTAACTAACTAATTAAATAGTGTTGGTGAGAAACTTGAATAAATCCAGTTGTTTGAAGGATGTTTTCACAGCAAGATAAATATAATTACAACCTGTTTACAGTAGCTATAAGCAGCTAATAACACATTATTAAAACTGCTAATGACAAGATTTGAACAACTCAGGATTTCACAGTTTCATCATTAGTTGACCGTCTCTCTGTCTCCATCCCTCAGATGGACCGCGCTTGTCTTTCTGTCCGTCCGACTGTGCGTCTCTGTATTACAACGGTGTTCGTCATTCCGGTGTTTACACCATCATCCGGTCGCCAGGCATCGCCCTGCCCGTGTACTGCGACATGGAGACCGAGGGTGAGACGCACACGCTCGCGTTATGTAGTACAAGGTACAGACGCAAAGACATATTTCTTCTTCGTGTGCTCCAGGCGGAGGCTGGACGGTGTTTCAGCGGCGGCGCGGCGGCCTGGTGAGTTTTAACCGCGGCTGGTCGGAGTACCGCGACGGCTTCGGCGAGCCGCGAGAGGAACACTGGCTGGGCAACCAACAGCTCCACCTGCTGTCCAACCAGGGCCACTACAGCCTCCGCGTGGAGCTGCACGACTGGAGCCACGCCCACAAACACGCCCTGTACCACAGCTTCAGGTAGACAGACCGGATGATGAGTCGTAAACAATACAGACATCAGACCAGACGCCAACCTCCGGGTCTGAAAAGTGAAGCCAAAGCTTCGTGTGTTGAAGCTGCATTCTCTCTAGTGGCCACCAGGGGGCGACTCCTCTGGTTGTATAGAAGTCTATAGAAAATGACTCTACTTCTCTCTTGATTTATTCCCTCAGTAAACATTGTAAACATGAGTTTATGTCTCAGTCTCTAGTTGCTTACTGTGATTGACAGCTTAATTGTAACATTTTGGTCACTGAAAAATGTCGGTTCTACTTAGCTCCACCCCCTTGTGTTCCTTCTGGTTGCAAAAAAAACCAAGATGGCGACAACCAAAAATGTTGAAACTTCAAAACAGTAGTCCACAAACCAATGGGTGACACTTCTATTGGAACGTAGAGGACAGTCAGTGGATCTCTCTCCTCTTATGGTTTCCTCTCCTCCTCACGCAGGATAGAGAACGAGGAGAACCGGTACCGCCTCCATGTGTCTGGTTTCAGTGGAACGGTGGAGGATTCGTTCGGTTGGTACCACGACCAGCACGACTTCAGCACGCCAGACACCGGCAACATCTGTGCCGAGATCAGCCACGCCGGCTGGTGGTTCCACCAGTGTTTCTACGCCAACCTCAACGGCGTCTACTACGAGGTCAGAGACAACAGCACGCCACCAGCTGCTGCAGGACCGGTACTCAGGTTTATAAATATGCTCATGATGAAACACCCTTGTTTCCACCAGGGGGGGCGCTACTCTCTGAAAGCTCAGAACCTGCTCGGGCCGGACGGCATCGTCTGGTTCTCCTGGACCGAGTCGGACTTCTACTCTCTGAAGGCGGTGACCATGATGATGCGACCGCGCAACTTCAGGCCGCGCTCGTCGCCATAGCTGAAGCCCTGCTTGCAGCTTTCTTAGGCCCGTTAGCTGCCTCCAGTGGTTGCCAAAAATCCCACCGAATTCTGCATTAATACGCTGCTGAAAACAGTCCCCAACAAATGCACTTTTTATGCTGTATGAGTAAACGAACTATAACTGTGAGTACTTTGATTTCTCAGCATATATCCAGCGCCTTTAATGTCACATTTAGAGGCTCATAATCATGACGGACTTCGTCTGTTGCACCAGTAAAGACACTGATGTCAAAGTGGTGCGACTACACCTTAAGGGTCCGTGCACAGACCCTGGTTCACCCACAATAAGTGATTTCACTCTCTCTGGATGATGCGAGTGCATCGCAGGAGGTGCAGACTGATCCTCCCTCTCTTGGACGCTTTGTTGCACATGTCAGGGTGGAGCAAACTACACCTTTATCATTATTGGTGCATGGAGTCTGCTGACTGCACACAATTCCCAGCAAAGCTCTCTTTAGCTTCCACCTGAGCAGAGGTCTTATAAGCAAGCATAATGTGCATTTTAATACAGAACCGTTAAAGCACTCCCTGTGCTTTTTGGGAGAATATCCAATGTGTAATATATATATATATATATATATATATATATATATATATATATATATATATATATATATATATATGCAGAATTAGATGAGAAGATCTATAAAGATGTTTAAACTCGGGGGATATTTGGAGATGGAAAGATGTTTTGGAACAGATTAAAGTTAGTATGCTTTCCCTCACATTCTACTCATTGTAGATGTCTACATTTAGAGGATTTTCTTTTTGCAGTTGAACACAACACACAGATTTACATATAATTATTTATTAATAGTTACAGGTATTCATTGATACATCTACAGGACTTCCCAAAGTCACATCAGTGTGAATTGAGGCAGGTTGTTTTCTCAGCCGTGCAACCTGCACAGGTGAAGGACTCGTCAAGCATTCTTCACAGAAATATGTAAATTCAGCCAGACTTCGTGCTGCTGTGTGTTGAAGATTGTTGGGTGGAGGGTTATTATGTGGGGCGCTCCCTGGGCCGGGTGACGTACTGCCACCACAGAGGGGGGAGGTCTCCCTCAATGCGGGCGGGAGGGAGGGCTTCGGTCTTGGGGCCTCCGGCTGAAGTCTCAGCCTGCAGCTGGGCGACCTGGAACCAAGATCAATTGTGACGATTAACGTGCTGAACCAAACATGCAAGTATCATAAACGTCTGTTTGCCACAGAGCTCGTTTTCTGCACTGATCAAAGTACCTTAAATATTAAAAGGGCATAAATAGGTAGGAGTGTCTATTTTGCTTCTTGTAAAGCACAAAGAGGAGGCGACACGGTGGAATGTAAAACACGTGATGTGTCGACGGACCGGATGCTGAAACGCTCACCTCTTTGTCCCAGCTCTGCATTCTCAGTTTCTTCCACTGCTCCCTCTTGGAGAAGTAGTCGGGGTACATGGCCTTCTCTGAGGGGTGCCAGTGGTCCAGCACCCACTCTGGGACCTGCAGGAACAGAGCGGCGCTCAGTCATCTTCCTGTCATTATTCTAATCTTAAATAAGTACATTCAAGTGTTCCTTTTCTTTGCTTAAAAACTCGCTCAAGATTTGAGGACAGAATTTGTCAGATTATGTGACGTAGATGGTCGTAGTTGCACTCCCCTTACATCTCCACCAGAGGGCAGTAACGAGTCGACAGACCACAGTGCTGCATGTCGATATATCGGTCACATTGTTGTGAACATTTTATGAAAAGTTTAAGGTTGTATTTGAAACATCCCTCGGCTTTAAGTTACAGAAAAAAAGGGAAAAATATGAAACAACTTACAAACCTATTGTAGCCTCACAGAGACGTTAACAGGAAAACTCTCAAACTAATAAGTTCAAATAATTGTGTTTTTTTCACGTCACAAGTTGTGAGCTTTATAAAGTAACGGATAAAACACTGAAGAAGAAGAAACGTGTATCCACAGGGTAATAACATCCAGACGCAGCCCGTGACGCCCTGCCTCACCTTGTAGCACTCGTATCTCTCGTAGGACGTCCCGCCGGGGGAGTCGGGGAAGATGTAGGGCTGAGGGTGTTGGTTGGCCCAGAACTCCTCCTCTCCCGACTTCAGCATCATGGTGGCCTTCACCATGTCCTTCTCGTCCTTGCTGTCATCGAAGCGAGCTCGCATCATGCAGGCGTAGAACCGGTATTTGTCTCTGCAACAATAAAAAGAAAAAACAGTTACACATCTTAAACCATACAAATGAGAGTTACCGCAAGACTTCTAGTGCAGATAGAGCGCGAACATGACAAACTAAATCATCATGTGTGCTCATTGTTTCTGCTCCAACAAGAAGAAACACGACCGTGCGTTCCATGTTTACACTGTAACATTGAGAAGATTGACAATGTCGAAGTTGTTCTTGATTCTTCTTCATAAGGGTTAGGGTTATCTGGGTCTATTTGTTTTTTTCTCCGTTATTGTTTTTATTACGATGTGTAACTTATTGTCAGATATTATAAATTGTATATTGACCACATCTAGACTGAATGACTTCATTCATTTTTAACACCAGTTAAAGAAATAGATGCATTAATATATATATATATATATATATATATATATATATATATATATATATATATATATATATACACACACTATACCTACCATACTTAACTATTACTTACTTAAACTGAACAGCATTTGACAAAAAAAAGTATTAGTCAGTTCATCATCTGGAACAGAGTTGATAGCTTGATTAATTACTTAAGTAATAACAATAACAGTGTTTGGAGTGGTGAGCAAATGACAAGTGAGATTTCTCACTAAGTGGATTCCTAAAATGTAAACTAGATGAATGTATATAATGTATGATGATTTCTGTATTTGTCTGTTCAGATATATTAGAGTAGATTTGTAAGTTTAGCTGTTAGCTATGAGGCAATAACTCGACTGGAATGGGTGACCTGGCTAGCCGTTAGCTTAGTTTAGCTGGTTAGTTTAGCAGCACAGCAAACACAGACTGTCTACGGTACAGCAGCGACGTGTTGCGTTTTTATTTTCGCGGTTCTTAAACGAAGACAAGCTCCTCTTACCTGAAGATGCACCATGACTCCAGGTGTCGAAGGGATTTCTTGTAAAGCCGCAACACCTTCTGGTGGTGAGTGAGATAGGCAGTGGCCATTTTCACCGTCCCCTGTCACCTTCTCGGTGAGCGGCGCGGTGGATTCTGGGACTATGTGGCGTGTGGACGTTATTACCGTAAGTGCACATAGAATGAGCAAACGTATTTTCTTGGATGTTTATTTTGTCCATTTTTTCACACAATTTAATCACAGATGTTAGTAATAACGGCTAACTACAACCAAACTCGCTCCATATTATCTTTCGTCTAGAACCTTTGGAGAAGAGGGGGGAAGTAACAAAAAAGCTAACTATACCAATAATGTGCCTGCTCTCCTTTACAGTACTTACGGTATTGACGCATTATGGGATTGGTGAGAGCTGCATGTGTGGTTCTTTTTAGAAGTATTGCTCTTACAAACATGGCTCAGCACAAATTCATCGGTGAGACACTTGTGTTTAATGTTTACATTACATGACATGAAGAGAAGGTTA
Source organism: Lycodopsis pacificus (assembly GCA_028022725.1). Taxonomy (NCBI): domain Eukaryota; kingdom Metazoa; phylum Chordata; class Actinopteri; order Perciformes; family Zoarcidae; genus Lycodopsis; species Lycodopsis pacificus. The sequence goes on along the minus strand of CM051706.1, from coordinate 1,982,584 downwards.
GATGAGAGTCAGTGCATGCTGGTAATGGTGGTAAACAAACAAGCATGCGTGTTTTGAGTTAGCATGGGAGCTAGTTTGAGTTAGCCCTGCTGCGTAATGATAACACAGCAGTTACTAACTGTACAGATGTGTGCAGGAACATGTCAGATGGTTTGATTTTGGTTTAAAGCATTTCACAACTGATGATGACAGCTTATACATCAGCAACAGGTACTGTGTTTGGCATTAAAGTGAATGCAGATAGAGTCAAGAAAGGTGGTGGTTGCACAATATTAGAGTGGGACTCAAACCCTCAACCCACTGGGAAATTGAAGCCTTAACCATGTGCAGGTTTATAGGACTGGGTCATGATCATGCACTTCAACAAATGCTCGTAGTTTTACATATTTACAAGCAGCTGAGACGACATGATGAACAATAGGAGTTAAATGTGTTGTACTGAGATGAGAAGTTGATCAATTATATATATATATTATTTCAAGAGACGATATTCCAGCAGGATCACTGTATCATATCATAACTATATCACAAGAGAACATCAGTCAAAATGCACGATCAAAAATGAATCACAACAACATGTTTGTGTGAAATATTTCAGTATCGATAACTTCCATCCTCTCCAGATATCGGTGTGAACCTCACCGACCCGATGTTCAGAGGACTCTACAGAGGGAAGCAGAAGCACGACGGTGAGCGACGCATTTACCTTTGGCTTGTGGGCTGTCGAGACTAGTTAACCTGAGACCAGTTAACCTGAGACCAGTTAACCTGAGACTAGTTAATCTGAGACTAGTTAACCTGAGACCAGTTAACCTGAGACCAGTTAATCTGAGACTAGTTAACCTGCGACCAGTTAACCTGAGACCAGTTAACCTGAGACTAGTTAACCTGAGACCAGTTAACCTGAGACCAGTTAATCTGAGACCAGTTAACCTGAGACCAGTTAACCTGAGACCAGTTAATCTGAGACCAGTTAACCTGAGACTAGTTAACCTGAGACCAGTTAACCTGAGACCAGTTAATCTGAGACTAGTTAACCTGAGACTAGTTAACCTGAGACTAGTTAACCTGAGACTAGTTAACCTGCGACCAGTTAACCTGCGACCAGTTAACCTGAGACTAGTTAACCTGAGACCAGTTAACCTGAGACTAGTTAACCTGAGACCAGTTAATCTGAGACCAGTTAACCTGAGACCACTTAACCTGAGACCAGTTAACCTGAGACCAGTTCATCTGAGACCAGTTAACATGAGACCAGTTAATCTGAGACTAGTTAACCTGAGACCAGTTAATCTGAGACTAGTTAACCTGAGACCAGTTAATCTGAGACCAGTTAACATGAGACCAGTTAACCTGAGACCAGTTAATCTGAGACTAGTTAACCTGAGACCAGTTAATCTGAGACCAGTTAACATGAGACCAGTTAACCTGAGACCAGTTAACCTGAGACTAGTTAATCTGAGACCAGTTAACCTGAGACCAGTTAACCTGAGACTAGTTAATCTGAGACCAGTTAACCTGAGACCAGTTAACCTGAGACTCGTTAATCTGAGACCAGTTAACCTGAGACCAGTTAACCTGAGACTAGTTAACCTGAGACCAGTTAACCCGAGACCAGTTAACCCGAGACCAGTTAACCTGAGACTAGTTAATCTGAGACCAGTTAACCTGAGACCAGTTAATCCGAGACTAGTTAACCTGAGACCAGTTAACCTGATACTAGTTAATCTGAGACTAGTTAACATGAGACCAGTTAACCTGAGACCAGTTAACATGAGACTAGTTAACCTGAGACCAGTTAATCTGAGACTAGTTAATCTGAGACCAATTAACCTGAGACCAGTTAACCTGAGACCAGTTAACCCGAGACCAGTTAACCCGAGACTAGTTAATCTGAGACCAGTTAACCCGAGACCAGTTAACCCGAGACCAGTTAACCTGAGACCAGTTAACCTGAGACTAGTTAACCTGAGACCAGTTAATCTGAGACTAGTTAACCTGAGACCAGTTAATCTGAGACCAGTTAACCTGAGACTAGTTAACCTGAGACTAGTTAACCTGAGACCAGTTAACCTGAGACCAGTTAATCTGAGACCAGTTAACCTGAGACTAGTTAACCTGAGACTAGTTAACCTGAGACTAGTTAACCTGCGACCAGTTAACCTGAGACCAGTTAACCTGAGACTAGTTAACCTGAGACCAGTTAATCTGAGACCAGTTAATCTGAGACCAGTTAACCTGAGACCAGTTAACATGAGACCAGTTAATCTGAGACCAGTTAACCTGAGACTAGTTAACCTGAGACCAGTTAATCTGAGACTAGTTAACCTGAGACTAGTTAATCTGAGACTAGTTAACCTGAGACTAGTTAACCTGCGACCAGTTAACCTGAGCCTAGTTAACCTGAGACCAGTTAACCTGAGACTAGTTAACCTGAGACCAGTTAATCTGAGACCAGTTAACCTGAGACCAGTTAACCTGAGACCACTTAACCTGAGACCAGTTAACCTGAGACCAGTTAACCTGAGACCAGTTCATCTGAGACCAGTTAACATGAGACCAGTTCATCTGAGACTAGTTAACCTGAGACCAGTTAATCTGAGACTAGTTAACCTGAGACCAGTTAATCTGAGACCAGTTAACATGAGACCAGTTAACCTGAGACCAGTTAATCTGAGACTAGTTAACCTGAGACCAGTTAATCTGAGACCAGTTAACCTGAGACCAGTTAACCTGAGACCAGTTAACCTGAGACTAGTTAATCTGAGACCAGTTAACCTGAGACCAGTTAACCTGAGACTAGTTAACCCGAGACCAGTTAACCCGAGACCAGTTAACCCGAGACCAGTTAACCCGAGACCAGTTAACCTGAGACCAGTTAATCCGAGACTAGTTAACCTGAGACCAGTTAACCTGATACTAGTTAATCTGAGACTAGTTAACATGAGACCAGTTAACCTGAGACCAGTTAACATGAGACTAGTTAACCTGAGACCAGTTAATCTGAGACTAGTTAATCTGAGACCAATTAACCTGAGACCAGTTAACCTGAGACCAGTTAACCCGAGACCAGTTAACCCGAGACTAGTTAATCTGAGACCAATTAACCTGAGACCAGTTAACCTGAGACCAGTTAACCCGAGACTAGTTAACCCGAGACCAGTTAACCCGAGACCAGTTAACCTGAGACCAGTTAACCTGAGACTAGTTAACCTGAGACCAGTTAATCTGAGACCAGTTAACCTGAGACCAGTTAACCTGAGACCAGTTGTGATTTTGTGACAGATGACTTCAATGAGGTCATTGACAGAGCTCTCAGAACCGGAGTTGAAAAGGTAAGCCATGTCTCCATTATTACTTTTGGTTTGACTGAAATATCTCAGCAGCTGTCGGATGGATTGTCATGACACTTAGTGCAGACATTCATGGTCCTCAGAGGATGAATCCCACTGACTTTAGTGATCCTCTGACTTTTTCCTCTTGCACCATCATGAGGTCGACGTTTGTGATTTTGAGGGAAATGTTTCAACAGCCATGGGACGGACTGCACTGAAAGGCGCTCGTGTTCCCTTTAGCGTTAAGTAGTCGTAACTGTGGTGATCCGAGACTCTTAAGTCTTGTTTTTGAACACCGAAAAGCCATTTAGAATTGTTGTCTCATAAGTAATGTAAAACCTGTCGCTTTGTTCCAGTTTGTGATCACAGGAGGAAACCTCGAAGACAGCAAGGAGGCTCTTAAACTAGCCGAGACCCGAGGTAATGAAAACCACCACAAGAGACGTGCTGTGGATTTCTTTGTGGGCTTTTTGCGACGGTATCGCAGAGCCTGGTGCACGACCTCAATGTGAATTCATGAGTCCAGTTCTTCAGGAGCAGAATCGACCACATCTGCCTGATTCTGTCCTCTGTGCTGCACCTTTACACCCGCTCCCTGTGTGTCGGTGCTACAGATGAGTTCTACTGCACGGTGGGCTGCCATCCCACCCGCTGCAGTGAGTTTGAGCAGAATGGTGAATCCCAGTACCTCTCGGGGCTGAGGGAGCTGGTGACGGCGCACAGAGGGAAGGTGGTGGCCGTCGGAGAGTGTGGACTAGGTGGGTGCTGGTGACGGTGTTCATTTGTGCAGTAATAATTATAAAAAAGATGTAAAACACAAAAGGAAACGGAAATTCTTCAAATTTGATCCACAACTAATTTGACACTTGTGGCTCTTATCTTTTTTTATACAACTACATCAGTGTGTATTGTTCTATAGAATATAAATATCAAATATAAAGTCGAGTGTGGGAGTAGGATGTGCGGATCGTAACATTAAGACTTTCCATTGTTTCATGACACTGTAACGTGTCTTTTCTCCTTGTTACAGATTTCGACAGGTTGCAATTTTGCCCAAAAGAGACTCAACTCAAGTAAGTTTATTTGTCTCCGTCGTTTATTAAAAGCTTCTTTTAAAAAAGGAGTCGCCCCCTGATGGACAGTAGAGAGAATGCAGGTTTAACACATAAAGCATTGGCTTCACTTTTCACACCTGGAGGTTGACGCCTGGCTACGTGTAACAATTGTTTTCATCACCAACTCATCTATTGATAACTTGGTTGAGTAATTGTTAAATTGTTTGTCACAAACGTTTGAAGAAGCCCTGAAAACTCTCTTCACTGTTTCCTCTCGTTGCTTGTTCTGGTGTGGAACAGATACTTTGAGAAGCAGTTTGACTTGGCAGAGGAGACCCAGCTGCCGATGTTCCTCCACTGCAGGAACTCCCATCAGGAGTTCATCGGTAGGTTTGTTCACTCAGGACCTGGTGTGCTTTGTGTTGTTATACAAAGCATTTGACTGTTTCTTTGTCTCTCTTTGACAGACATCATGAAGAGAAACCGAGACAGATGTGTTGGAGGAGTGGTGAGGACATTTGTTTTACACTTCATGATATACTTCAAAGATAACTGTCTGGTAGAAAGTACACAAGAGAGGAAGACACTTAAAGTGTTTCACTAAAAGGGATTCATACTTTGCTACTTTGCGTTTTTTACTGATTTTGTTTGAAGTTTTTGATTTTCCAAGATGTTGTGGAAGCTGTCTGACGTTTCTTCTTTAAATTAGCTGTTTAAGTCCTCCGTGTGCATTGTGCATTGCATTGTGGGATCCTGGGTAATCTCCAGCTTACAGGAAGTGATGCATTTAATAGACACACGTTCCAATAAAGGTTACTGCAGAAAGATCTCAAACACTCATTACAAGATGTCTGTAGGAAATATTTGTAGAACGTTGCTTTCACATTGGAAAGAAATAGAAACGTAATTCACTGGAATGGTAGTTTGCCACAAATGTAATTATCGTGGTAAAGAAAGAAGAAATTAATTCACTAAAGTTGGAAACGAAACTATGATCCAGCTGATTACCTGAGAGTTTTATTATTTCAGGTCCACTCGTTTGACGGGACGGCAGAGGACGCGGCTGCTCTCATTGACCTGGACCTCTTCATTGGAATAAATGGATGGTGAGAGGATGTAGTGTTTCCCCTGAACTGAACCCGAAGACTTGACCCGACATGAACCATTGTGGATTTTTTCATTTATTAATTTTTGGGTGGATTTTTTATTTTGTGGGTGGATCTTTTTGTATTATTATTTTTGGGTGGATTATTTCTTTTTTTTTATTGGGTGGATTTCTTAAATTATTTACTTTTGGGTGGATTTTTTTTTTTATTGTTACTTTTGGGTGGATTTTTTTATTTGTTAAAAATAATAATAATTATTAATAATAATAATTCAATGAAGGGAAGTGTTTTAATGTATTCTGTATTTAAAGCAACATGACTCTTCGAATATGTAATTTTAGTTTTTAATTCGCAATTATGTGAACAATACAGCCCTGATATATTGTCTTATATTATATCATTATCTAACAGAAAAATCAGTTCAGCTCTGTGTTTCACAACATCATTTTGTTATTATTTATTAATTTTAATACTGCATCTTAAACAGTGTTTATCGTTATTTCTCTTTTTCAGTTCCTTGAAAACAGAGGCCAATATTGAAGCCATGAAGTCCATCCCCACTGAAAGGCTCATGATAGAAACGGGTGAGATGCCTTCAGTTTGTTTTAGTATAAAAGGTATTTGATATACATATTAAAGAAGATATTGATATTGGAGAGCATACACGAATGCTCATCGTTACACAAAACAAAAGATCTGGATGTTTGGTGCGTCATATTGCTGTTTGACAGTTATTAATGTGTTCATACCTTCCTGCTCCTTCCCAGATGCTCCGTGGTGTGGCGTGAAGAACACGCACGCAGGCTCCAAATATGTAAAAACTACATTTCCCACAAAGAAGAAGTGGGAGGCGGGGCATTGTCTGAAGGACAGGAACGAGCCGTGTCACATCATGTGAGTAACGTTGAGGTGGATTCTCTGCAGAACTCACTCGATAAATTCATCAGTTTGCAAGCGAGCAAACATCAACGTTCTTCAGTCCAAAAGCTGATGCATAGATTTCACTATTTCTCTCGTCCAGACAAGTGTTAGAGGTGATGGCTGCAGCGAGGGAGGAGGAGCCGCTGGAGCTCGCCAACGCAATCTACAACAACACCATCAAAGTCTTCTTCAGCTCCAGCTGATGACGAAGCACGTTCAACCTTCAGGAGACCGACTGATACGATCTTCAGCAGTGTGTGTGTGTGTGTGTGTGTGTGTGTGTGTGTGTGAGTGATGGGTACAATTCTCTCTTTGCCAATTTTGAAAAGTCAAAAAACTTCTGATCTGTCTTCTTCTGAAATAAATAAAATTATGTTTTCATGAGTTTTTCCTTAATGCTTAAACAATTAGTTATTTTCTGTGTTTCATGTGCTTTTAAATTAAGTTTCTGTTTTTTATTTATTTTTTTGCCACTAAATGTAAGCCTTGGTCATAAGGTCTGCCTCACTTCTTCTATGTTATTTAAACGAACATATACGCTCTTACATTATTTACACTCAAACTATTTTTTCAATCATAAGGCTATCTATGCAAAGTTCTAAACAATGCAAAAACACATTTAAAAGTCTGCATAAATGTACCAGTTATCATGAATAACTTAACAAAAACCTAAACATTAACAAACGTGTTGAAAGAGGACATTAACATGCATATCGGATCAAAATATGTTTGAATTTTTCATAAGACTAGTGTTAAAATAAATGAGAAGTATATAAAATGATAGGAAAATACATTAAATATAACTAAATAAAGCAGGTTTGATTCTTTTAAAGCTTTTATAACATTTATTTATGTTTGTATATTAATTTAGAATTTAACTAAATGTCAAATCAAGTATCAGTTCAATAACTAATATTATTAAGATATGAAATATGAGCCAGTTGTTTTGTTTTGTTTTGTTTTGTTTTATTTTAAGTACTAGACATCCTGATCCACACTCCATACCAGCTGGTGGCAGTAATGCACCAATTCATTGTTTGCCAACCGCCAATAAACCTCAAAAAAGAATAATAAGAAGAAACCGTCGCGTCACCTGCCACGCCCTCTGACGCTGGACGTCACGTCACCTTACGTCGGAACTAACAGCCTAAAGCAACTTCTGCTGTGTGTTCCCAAAGCAACAGAAACGGCCATTTAATTAGATATCCAAGTATTGTTTTCAGGATATCAGACTCTGACGGTGTAACGTCTAATGGCGACAACAATCCGGAGGAGAGCAACGCGACGTTAAAACGTTAAAAGAGAAGAAGAAGAAGCAACAGGAGGCTCAGACATGGCGGACAGGTCTCCACCTATCAAATAAAGACACCAAGCAAAGCGGAAACCGAGGAGGAGAGCCGGCTTTTTGTTGTTGTTGTTTATTCTAATGTTGCCCGAATAGCCGGGACTTTTCCTCGGGACTGTAAGCCTGCATGGCGTCCACTCCAGTCCGGCTCGGCCCGCAGGCCTTAGCGGTGCTCGATGTGGTCCTGAGAGTTCCGTGTATCTTTATTATCGACGCCATTTTTAACTCGTACTACGACCCGGGTTCGGGATGGACCGGTACGATGGTGAAGGTGTTGGTGAGAGTCATGGGTAAGTTTTGGGTTTTTTAAGTCCAGTACAGGAGCCTGAACAACTCGTGTCAAACTGACAGCTAACGTTAGCTTAGCCGTGACGTTAGCGGTCAGCAGAGTGACGCTATGTCACCTGTCACACCTGAATAAAGCCGATTTAACCACCGCTAATAACATCAACACAAACCGGTTTGTCTGACACAGTGCTGGCTCGTCTGCCTCAAACATAATTCAGTCTGAAATTAGAATTTTGATGCCAACAACTCGCCATCTCTCTCTAGCTAACCGCTAAAGTCAGGTATTATTCATCCCAGGTGTTGTGATACATTCTGTATCCCTAGAATCCTACGGTTGTCCTTTAAAGTAAGTTTTAGGCCTTTTAGGCAGCCCTGACATTCTGCCTGTCAAGATATGTCTCTCGCCTATAAAAGCTGTTATGTTATATCAATCATGGTCTGAACTCTGTCAGAACACAGAGCTAAACTATATTTATCATTCTCGGAAATCGTGAAAAATGCACAATTTCCCAAGTTTACTTACGTTGACGCTTTGTTTAGTCTGACTAATAGTGCATAACTTAAATATAGTATCAATACATTAACATGGACTAGACTGAAAACCTATTTTCAAAACTAGAACCATTAAAAGTTTCAACTTTTTGTTTTTAAAATTACTTGAAAATCAATTTAAAAATGACCAGATTATTCATTTTGTTGCAGTTTAACTTTATTTCGATGAACTACTCGAATAATCATGTGACCTCTAATAGCCCCATCATCATCATCATCATCATCATCATCATATCATATATGAGTTTAGTGTTCATAATCTCAAAGGCCTTGTTTGCATTTTTACAGTCTGATATGCGGTTTCAGTTTTCTTTTACACAACTCGTGAAACACATCATTTAAACTAGCATTTTAATTATTGCGTCACATGATTCTTGACTAACATGTCCATGTTTCTGTGGCATTTGACAGACAAAGCTATTCAGTGTCTTGATCCTAGTGTACGTTAACCACAGCTGCTGTTATTCTCCCCACACAGAACAATGTGGTGGAAGAGAACATTGTAGACAAACAACGACCCGGTTGCATAACTCTCCGTTTGTTCAGCTTACCTTTGAACGGCTCCATGAAAGTCCTCTCGGTGTTGGCCAAGAGCTCTGTGTTTTGGAGAGGAGTCAGCCAACAGTCTGACTCTTCGACCCACTTTTTAATAATGTTTAGTGCTAGTAATGTTTACCTGATGTCAAAACTAAAACAAGACTTCAGAAAAGTGCTCAAAGGCGATGCAAATCAACATAATGCGCACTATTATTTGAAGTAGAAGACGTCCACAAACAGCCCTTTAAGTCCATTTAGTCACTCTTTACAGAGCTGGTCCGAGGTTAACGTCGTCACTGACTGAAGCTGCTCTCTGTTAGAGGCTAATGTTGTTCAGGAGACAGAATCCACATAATCAACTAATGAACATGGTGCAGGAGAGATGACAATAACCGTGATATGAAAAAATGAGATGTTGATATCATGTTAGTTCAAACTAATTGTGATAATAAATTGAATATATATATATATATATATATATATATATATATATATATATATATATATATATATATATATATATATATATATATATATATATATATATATATATATATATATATATATATATATATATATATATATATATATATATATATATATACTCCATTCATTCTCTCTCTGTTTGCTTTGGTGCTTGGTCAACATTTGACTCGTCAGGATTATCAGCTGACTGCTGACCTCTGAATCTCGTTTGTGTTGATATTGTTTCATCAGAGAAACTTAAGAAGCTTCAGTCAGCGACACTCCTGTGTTCACTTTCTACAACGTCACATTTATTGTTAGGATATTAATAATGATAACAACAACAAATGAGTATATGAATAAGATATGAAGCTGTTTACCTCATCACCAGATCCTGATGCTCCATCTGATAGAGAGACACAGACAGACAAAGACACAGAGAGAGAGAGACAGACAGACATTGTGACAGGAGACGGTTCCGTCCCTCTAACGTCCCCCCGTTGTGTCTCAGGTGTGCTCGTCTCCAGCTTGGTGCTGCTGCTCTCCCAGAAGGCCTTGTTTAAGTTCTACACCCTCTTCTCCGCCGTCCTCCTCGGCATGGCGGCGGTGCTCATCAACTACTACGCCACCTCCCACATAGACTTCTACAGCGCCTACTACAAAGCGGCGCTGGGCTTCCGGCTGCTGCCCAGGAATGGGCCGACGCTGTGGCTGGGCGTGGCGGCGGTGCAGCTGGTGTTCGGCGTGGGCTACGTGTTCCTGCTCGACCTCCAGTCGGTGTTCGCCGCGCTGGTGGTCCTGGACATCATGATCCCTCTGTGGGGGCTGATGATCGAGCTGCCCGCCGACGTCCGGCAGATGGTGGCCGTGTTCTCGGGCCTGGCGCTGGCTCTGAACACGGCCGTGTGCCTGGCCGCGAGGCTCAAGTGGTTCTACTACTCGTGCCGGTACGTCTACCTGCTCGTGCGGCACATGTACCGGATCTACGGGCTCCAGCTGCTGCTCGAGGACACGTGGAAGAGGATCCGGTTCCCCGACGTGCTGCGGGTCTTCTGGCTGACCCGGGTCACCGCGCAGGCGCTGATCCTGGTCTACGTGGTGCGCGCGGTGAGGAGGGAGAGCGGAGACGGAGGCACCGACTCACAGGTGAGATCAGAACCGCCGAGTCGGCTTTTAATCAGGGTGTCTGACACTGAATCCAGTTCCTCTAAAAGGCCTCGGAGGGTGGTTCCCTGACAAAGGTCTTGATAATTAGTTTTTCCTTCTGTAGACGGTAACGTTGGTTCTAAATGTATTTATTTGGTGTGGTTGTGAGCTGCTGCGGGAGATACTGCACATCTATAAACTGAAAGTGTGACTGCAGGATTAATCAAATAGAAGTCCTTCTTATATGCAGCTGGAAAGTACTGACACAAATGTCAAATAAAGTCCCTAAATTCATGTACTTGATGAATACTAATCGGCCTTATCGTCGCCACTGGTTTTCTATTATTCTTTGACCTGTTTGATCGTTAAAAACATATTTTATTGCATTGTGTCTGACATCAAAAAGGTCTTAAAATGCGTGTAGTCGTTGTGTATAAATGTAAAGGGAGCTTTAAATAAGGGTGACTGTGTTTCAGGGCTTCCTGCTGAGCTGGGACGTGTTCTGGGATCTCACCAGTAACCTCATCATCTCCGGCTGTGACTCCACGCTCACCGTGCTGGGGATGAGCGCCGTCATCTCCTCCGTCGCTCACTACCTGGGCCTCAGCATCCTGGCCTTCATAGGTGCGTGTGTGGGTGGCACAAACTTTCCTTTAATCTATTTCATCCGTCAGGATTCTGGATTCAGCGTCTTGTTTTGACCCTCTGCAGGTTCGACGGAGGAGGAGGATAAGCGTTTAGGCTTCGTGGCTCCGGTTCTGTTCTTCATCCTGGCTCTGCAGACCGGCCTCAGCAGCCTGGACCCCGAGGAACGCCTGGTACTTATCGTAGCTAGAAGCTGTAAAACAATGTCATTATCATCAGATTTTCATCTTTCTGACGGTCCTTAAACTCATCGTGTGCGACGAACGCTTCAGTCAGGAATAGTAAACAAAACAAAGCTTCAAATTGTGGTTTTTAAAATGGCGCCCAGATGAACCGTTTACTCTCATCACGTACTGTAAAACATATTGAATCCTGAGCTCCTCAGCACAACTAGGAAGCCATGATTGAGAACATCTATTGTATGAGGTAATAAGCTATAATGTAAGCTAATATGTTGCACACCTGTATGACGCATTACTACACAAACTATTTGATCCTTTATTCTCTGAGACTCTGAACTGGCAGACGTTGCTGACCTCTAATCCACGGAGACTTAAAGTCTTATTTTGACTTGTAATTGGCATTAAATGAGTCTTAAACTCTCTTAAGTCTACGTTGATGAAAGTTGGAGGCACCTGGAACCGAACACCTTGTTGATTTACCGACTTCTTAGAAAGATGGTGTGCAGTATTGCTTGCTGTTAAACGCTAGCAGAGGTTGTGTTTTTAACTTTATGCATCAGTGACTGAGAGCCTCGCTCGCTTTTATTTTGAAGGTCCGCCTGAGCCGGAACATGTGCCTCCTGCTGACGGCCATCCTGCACTTCGTCCACGGCATGACGGACCCCGTCCTCATGTCGCTGAGCGCCTCCCACGTCTCCTCCGTCCGCCGCCACTTCCCCGTCCTGCTGGTGTCGCTGGCGCTCTTCGTGCTCCCCGTGGCGCTCAGCTACGCCCTCTGGCACCACTACGCCCTCAACACCTGGCTGTTCGCCGTCACCGCCTTCTGCGTGGAGCTCTGCCTCAAGGTGAGGACGGAGAACCCGTCGGGTCTCACCGGCCTGTGAGGCTCTCGTGATAGAAGATGCACCTTCTCCTGCTTCCCTCTGACATGTTCTTTCCTGCTCTTAAAGCTGAAAACTGTTTCCACAATGTCTTTTGAAGGTATCGAGAGCGTGGAGATGGTAATGGGTCATCTGTGGATCACATGGCTGGAGACAGAAAGCGTGGCTTACGTAGAGAACAAGGTCTTTGATGTTCCCCTTCCTTGTCTCCCTCCAGGTGGTGGTGTCACTGACGGTCTACGGCCTCTTCATGGTGGACGGCTTCTCCAACGTCCTGTGGGAGAAGCTGGACGACTACGTCTACTACGTGCGCTCCACGGGCAACATCATCGAGTTCCTGTTCGGCGTCATCATGTTCGGAAACGGCGCCTACACCATGATGTTCGAGTCGGGCAGCAAGATCCGCGCGTGCATGATGTGCCTGCACGCCTACTTCAACATCTACCTGCAGGCCAAGAACGGCTGGAAGACCTTCATCAACCGCCGCACCGCCGTCAAGAAGATCAACTCGCTGCCGGAGATGCGCGGCGACCAGCTGACGAACATCGAGGACGTGTGCGCCATCTGCTACCAGGAGTTCTCCACGTCGGCGCGCATCACGCCCTGCCACCACTACTTCCACGCGCTGTGCCTGAGGAAGTGGCTCTACATCCAGGACACGTGTCCCATGTGCCACCAGAGAGTGTACGTGGAGGACGAGAGCCGTGACCGAGCCGCCTTTTCTAATAACAACGGGGGCTACGCGGCGCCGCAGGACGTCGCCGCCGCCGCCGCGGAAGACCCGGCGGCTCCGGACGCCGAGCTGCCGGGCGACGATGGGGCGGCGGCCGGCGGCGTCCAGGCGGCGGAAGGACCGGAGGGGCTCGACAACGAGCTGCTGGAGGACAACGACAGCATAGAGTACGACGAGGACGAGTGGGGGACTCAACATGGCAGCTCGCCAGTAGAAGAAGACTATATCAACGACGACACAGACTCCACCGAGGACTGACGGGAAGAGATCTATAGAAGAGAAATATACGTATATATCTTTATTATATTTAAGTTAATAATTATAATTATAAAAAAACACAACAGCATCTTAATTTGTTCTTGAAAAATGTCAGGGATGTCATGCTTTTTCTTTTCTTTTTTTTGATTTTGAGTTTTACTCTAAAAGGGCTCGAGGAAAGATTAACTGCTGCTCTGAGTGTGTGTGCGCGTGTGTGTGTGTGTGTGTGTGTGTGTGTGTGCACGCCGAGGCTGCATGATGTAGACCAAAAACTCATACTTATTATTTTATTACTATTGTAATAACCTAAATTTTGCAATGTGTGCACAGCTGTCTCTGCACGGTCTATTAGCTGATCACACATCAGTAAGTTCATGCACAGATTCTCTGCTATATATATATATATATATATATATATCTGCACACTGTGGAAATGTAGTTTTGCTTCCAGAGAAAAGCAACACTTAGGTCACATGACTCTGTTTAGATTTTGTCATGTAAGCAGCCCCAATGTATTCGTGTGTGTGTGTGTGCGTGTGCGTGCTGACATGTAATGTGCTCAGACGATGTCTGGAGATGCAGTTGAAGCTCTCCAGCAGTGTGTTGGTTCATTATCGATGAAGAACCGGAGCGATTAAACAGATTCGAGCTTCAATCGACGTGCACAGTCAGGTTTCTTTTGGGAGTTTTAAGAAAGTTTAGAGCGTGAAAACTGCTGTTATTACTTCCTCCAGCTGTTCATTTTTTGCCAAAAATGGTTGGTTGACAGTGTGCGTGGTTCAAAGCATCCGTTCCGCTCACTTTCTCTTCATGTGTTCTCTCAAATCCTGACTTGATTGATCTCAGCTCGGGTTTCCTGCACGCATGCTCGACGTTTTTTGTCGCTAACCAACATAACCATAACCGACTTGTTGAAGCAGAGATTTGGTGAACGTGTCCGGAGAGTGAAGCCGTTTTCTATCCGCTCTGCACCGACCAGAGCACCTGAGAGGTGTGTCTGACTTTTACAAAGTGACTCGCTACTGAAATCACTGAAATACCTCTCGTCACGACTTACTACTGGTCTCTTGTGCGACCTCGCTTACATTTGTGTACGTTATTGTACATCTAATAAAACAAACGCCATTAGGATGAGATGTTCTTTCAATAATGCATATTTCCTCTTCACGTGAATCAGTATTTAGTTCGGTGAGATGATTATTTCTCTAAGTGTCACAATAATACAGTATGAGAAGGTGCCACTTGTTTTCTCTACGAAGTACTTTGCATTTCTTTCAAAAGGAAGAAAAGGAACGTACCATTATTACTTTTTTTTTGTGTTATTAGTCGCGTTGTAAGAGCTGATTTTCGCTCATATCACTCAGTAAATGCACCTTTTTATGTTTTCTGATCACTGGTCCACGCAGGAGTCCAGCAGGCTCACACTGTGCTTCTAGTCTCAGGGTTCCTGTCTGCAGGCCATTTCTGCAGGCCTGAAAGAAATGTCACCAAGTCAGGCTCCTTGTTTGTGTAGGTTCTGAAATCTTACGGAGCGGCAGAAAACAGTCTGGAAGTCACAGAAAACGCTGTCATTGCTCACAATTTGTGATATTTATTCTTCTGTTTGGAGCTACAAGGAAGATGTCCGACTAAACACTGATGCGTAAACTACTGGAACAAAAGAACAGCCCAGAAATCAATCAGGAGACGTCTTTCCAAATTGTTATTTTATTTGGACGATACAGATCACAGAGGTCTTCATTGTGACTTTGTATTAAACCGCTTTGAAGCACAACTCCTCCCGAGTATTACACTGTTTAGACTTCCACAGCCTGAACGTCTTAAAGGGTTTGACTACAAACTCCTGTTCATTACTGTTGTAATCGCTGGTCGCAGGAAAATAAGCTGCAAGGAATCCGTGACGTTCTTGTTGACGATGAGAGAGAGAGAGGCGGGAGGTCTGATGTGTGATTAGAAAGCTGTGCTTTTTGACATGTTTCTCAGCTGTGAAGGACTCTTGATTATTGGTTTGATTGATTGTTCTGGAAGCTTTTTGAAAAAGGTAAAAGCTGTTAATGTTTGCCTTTTGTTTTAAAAAGAGATTTATGTAAATAAAATCATCTTTGATATTGCATTTGGACCCGCGTCTCCGATATGTCACGAACATCAACATTAAAGGGACTCAAAACAATCCACACACCTTGTTGTGAACAGTTTCTTGTGGTTGCAAGAAAATAGATCCGACATGAAACTGTCCAAAACAAACTAAATTGATAAATAGCACTACACAGAATAGGAGAAAAACATGTTTTTTTATTTTGGGGTGAGCTGTCCCTTTAAATGACTTTGTCGAGAACATATTTGGCACACACAGAAATACAGTGAGACTGCTGAACTGCAGTGAATATCATGCAGTGGACTCATTGGTCCTGTAGATGGCGCTATTTCACCATTTATGCTTTTAAAGTTGCAGTTCGCAGGTGATTCATTGAGTAGTTTACCTGCAATACTGCAACACTGTGGTAACGAAGAAAATATAAGATATAGAGTACACTTAACAGTATATTTATATTGTATTCATTTTTATTTAGTTATATTTATTTATATAAGTATATTATTTTTGTATTTATTTATACATGTGTGTATATATATATATATATATATATATATATATATATATATATATATATTATATTCATTTGTATATTTATTATATATTATATATATTTATATTTGGACACCAAACACCAAAAACCTCATTGCTGCTGCTACTCAAGTTTATTTTGAAAGGTTCCAGCAGCAGAGCGAATGTTTGATGCTGCATTTTTAAAACATAACAATGGTAGCGATGGATCATGTGACCTGTGTGCTTGTTGTTTTGTTTATTCATTTGTTTTTTGTTTTTCGATCCCTAGCGCTGTGATTCACCAGACATTCATTGCACAATCTGACGTGCCTCAGAATTGATATTTTACGACCCTGAGACAGATTGTATTTGACTGAGTTCTCACAGTGTGACACACCATTAACCTGCCGGGTCTCTGCCATGGCACAGTGTGAAGGGCCATGAAGACTGAGAAAGGTGACCCGGTACGAATCAAACACGTCTCACCTGCAGGAGGAGACTACTCTCGCTGAAAGGGACATTTATGGGACATTTAACTGACATTTAGGTGACATTTCAAGGTGAAGGTAACGTGCTACTGGTCCTGGACTTCAGTATTTGATTCATTCTGGAGATGAAGAGAGGCCTTCAAGAAGCCCCCTCTACACAGTTGTTATACATAATACTATTGAACAATACACACAATATTACTGGATGCCATCAAAGTAAATCAGCGATGACGGTAATGTATTCAGACGAGAGTGAAGTTTCTGTAATATGAAGGAAACAAATGACAAACAAACATTAGATTTGGTTTGCAGATACTTTATGTTAAAAGATACATAAACGATTTACGATTACAGAGAGGCAGTTACTGGCCATGGAAGTTGTTGATCTATAGGCTTCTGACAAGGATACTCATTAAATATGAATAAAAAGAAAAACAAGCCAAGAAAAATGTGAAGTTAATGTAGAGGGATGAAATGTAACATATTATATATATATATATATTTGTGATAGAAAGGCGAACAATAATTGCAAAATGAATAAACTGTACTGGAAACAGAAATGTAAATGTATAGGAGAAGTGGTGTATATATAGATATATAATATATATGTATGCTATTGTCATTATGCCCTTTTATTATATATGTTTAAATGATAGTTTATCAATTTTATAATTATTGTATATAGTACAACTATATTGTATATAGTAAAACAGTCAGTATTTTAGTAATTCGTAGTGAAGGCATTATTTATAATGTATATGTTTTGCCAGTGGATTTAACATGAAAGGTGTGACCGGAAGCACCACGTCTTATTTTGAAAAGCTTCTTCCGGAAATCAGTGTTTTAAATTCCGGCTTGATGCTGTTTAGTTCTTGTTCGGCTTTAGCTTGAACTTCATGTGCATTAACTCCTCCTGTCCGCTGAGTCTCAATGGATCATGAGACGAAGGAGAAGACATGTACATGAAAGTTAACTCGCGTTCCAGAGAGACGGCCATTGAAAGTCGTCGCGAGCTCGAATCTAGCTAGAAAGTACTTCTAAGCTCGCGTGCCAGCCGTTTGTTGCTGGGAGCCGACGGTTGAGACGACGGCGGAGCTCTGCGCTTAAAGAAGCGTTAATAATAAACTGGTTTATTTATTTCGCCATAATGCTCAAGATTTGCCTCCAGAGAGTCCTCCGACCGGTGGGACAGAAGTTACCGTCGGGATTGAGGCAACCGCCACCATCAACGGCTGCGGTGGTATTCCCGGGGCTGCCGGGAAATGGGCGACAGATGGGAACACACGGCGCGAGGAACGAGCCGAGAGAGCCGCTGAACTCTCCGATGAGAGCCAAAGACTTTATTTACCACCTCCAGCCGACGGAGAGGACGTGTCTACTGCACGAGCTGCAGAGTTTCGAGTCCATAGCCATTGTTCAAGGTGAGAATTATTAAACAAGCTCCCGACATGTGAATGAGAAATCCCCAGGCGCGAGACATGCACCGATATTTTCCCATATTGACCGATATTATTGATGCGCAAACTATGGCTAGTCTGTCACCTTAGCAGCTTGTGTTTTAACTGATGGGTCCTTTATCTCCATTTGAATGAGTGTGAGTCAATGGGTGGAGTCTTTGAATGAATGATAGTTGGCCCTCAAAGGCATGTGAGCCACACCTGAGACAGGTACAACTGTAGTAATCTGTAAAACATGTGGCTCTTTGGTAACGATGGCAGCTGGAGAGACCGCAACAACATTGAAGAGGGTGTCTCCTTCTACAGCCTGCATTCTCTCTACTGACCAGCAGGGGGCGACTCCTCTGGTTGTATAGAAGTCTATAGAAAATGACTCTACTTCGCTCTTGATTTATTCCCTCAGTAAACATTGTAAACATGAGTTTATGTCTCAATCTCTAGTTTCAAGTCTTCTTCAATACAGCATGATGTTCATTTAGTACATGATGGTCCATTTAGAGTCACACAGACCATAAAGCAGGGGATGCTTTAGGGCGGGGCTTACTGTGATTGACAGGTCGCTGCCGCTATTGTATTTCAAGTGGATTCTCTTGGTTGGATCCAAATAAAAAGGTATTTACCATCTCTGCCAATAAGACTTTGGTGTGTGTGTGTGTGTGTGTGTGTGTGTGTGTGTGTGTGTGTGTGTGTGTGTCAGAGGGTATTTTCTGTTTGGTTTTGATTCATGTTGAAGCATTTTTTCCAAGCAGAGTGACTCATCTTAGGACAAAAATAGTAAAACCAGCTGCTGAATCAGGAGTGCACATATTTGAGTAGGGAGTAACGTCTCTTTGTGACAGAGGTCTTAGTCTCATGGAGACAAAATGTAGATTCAACGATGAAAGGTGCTCTCAGTAGAGTCCAGATCTCCACCAGGTGTGTCTCCAACATTATATTGTCCCTGTACAAGACCTGTAAAGAAAGAAGTTAAGTATTAAAAGCATTATAAAGAAACAAAGGCTGAACATCCTGAAAACTATTAAATTTGGCTGCAAAATATTTACTCAAATTAAGGTTTTTAAGACCTGTTTTTAAAGCATTTAAAAGCGAATTGGCCTCCTCTGTATGAGCCCCAGACATGTAAGTCGTGTTTATATCACAAACTTATGTGGCAAGGAGGTTTACAAAACCACAAAAGGTTTACTAAGTGCCTCGTCTACCATTTTATAGAGAAGTTAGTCACAATGGGGACGATGTACAGTGGCGGCGGTGTACTCTGCAGTGTGTACTGCTAGTTCTGTGAGCTGTTAGCCAATCACACCATCCAAAACAATAACAGCGAGTAAACAGATTTGCCCACAGACGGTCTGTGGTTTGTACCCCACTGTGTGTGTGTTTGGTCTCAGAGCAGTGCCTGATGCACTCAGCTGTGTTATGACTTGCTGTCGGCTGGTTGATCAGCAGGCAGTCTCTATTAAAAAACGGGCAATAAAAGTTGACGGCAACCACGAGAGGTCCGTGAGCATGCAGCCGTAACTGGCCACCCGAAATATTATGCGGTTAATGCGGCCAAGTGGAGAGCATTTATGGAAATCTCCACATCTGTGCAAAAGGCCTCCAAAATTCAGGAAAAACCTTCGAAATAGATTTTTCTGTTATTAGCACTCTGCACCCAAACTGCTGACTTATTTTGTTTCCCTTTTCTGGCTGCTAATCTATCCGCCTACATTGCAACAGCATTTTTGTTCATCTTTTAACACACTGATTAGGAAATGTATTTGCAGCGTTGCATAACCTGTAGTTTCAAGCAAAATGAAATGAGAGAGCCAGAGGTGTGTGTGTGTGTGTGTGTGTGTGTGTGTGTGTGTGTGTGTGTGTGTGTGTGTGTGTGTGTGTGTGTGTGTGTGTGTGTGTGTGTGTGTGTGTGTGTGTGTGTGTGTGTGTGTGTGTGTGTGTGTGTGTGTGTGTGTGTGTGTGGCTTCAAGTTTCTGTACAGGTATGGAAGATTTTGAAGAGTGGACATCTTTTATTCTTAAAGGACAAGTATTCCCCAGTACTAATCTGAGGATGAAAGGACAGAAGTGTCATGTTATGGCTCTGGGTTGTGAGGCTCAATGTTAAGCTGCTGTGGGTAATGATAATGATGATCCCACTGAGTGTCCATTCTTTGAGCCCTCGCAAAGTTGTATAGGTCACACGAATGTGTTGATGTTTTTATTTTATCCCGTAGAAACAGTGGCAGCAAAGAGCTTTGAGTTCCCCTCCAGAGAGTTCCAGCCAAACAACTGATTTCTCGTCTGTATTCCAGCGATGCGTCACAGATTCATTTATTGTCCTCATTATGTTCTTCCTCTCTCATGATCCCTGAACATCATCCGGGATTGGAAGCTTTGACTCGGCGAGCAAAACATTTTCTTTTCTGTACGAGTACTACTTAAGAGGCAGACGTATTATTATATCATGGAGATTTAGTTTTTGTTGCTACTTTTACAGCCTGAAACTAGTCTTAATAAACTATTTACCTGACTCCTCACAGTAACTCTTCTGTGTAAAAGTCAGTCAGTCGTCTTTATGTCTGAGCTCAGACTATTTGGTGTATTTTTAAGTGGGACAGTGCAGAGTCGACCATATTAACCAGACGACCCAGTCAGTGCAGGAATGACGCTGAGAGTCTTCTCTAATAATAAGCTACTGTACCCCCATCTTTACTTTTACCACTAATGAGCTAAAAGAACAATGAGAGAATCTGAAGCGTTTCCAGTGAGTTGGTGTGACGGCGAGCTGAGCTGCTGGCTCATTAAAACACGACGTCTCCATTTCAAACATTTAGAGACGCTCCTGAGAGGCTCCCAGTGAGCGTGAAGACAGAGAACATTACATTCAGCTGAGGTTAAAGGCGTCTGTGCAGGTTGACGAGTGTAACTTAACATAAATATATGTTATAATATATAACATGTATAAATAATGTTTCAGTCAGTGTTTCACTGGAATGGCGACATTCCTAAATGTTATGGGCTCATTGTTTTTGTGAGGAATTAGAAACTGTTTTTAAATCTCCCTCAAACATAAGAAACCCTGATCTATTGTGTTTATGTAAAAAAAGAAAAACGATTTTATTTTTAAAACTCTCAAATAGGATTGTTTTCGACTAAAGAAATTCCTAGTCGACTAACACTCGTACGATTCTGTCGACTAATCAATCAGTTGATTTAATAAAACTTAGTTTCTCTGCAAACAGCATAAAAAACACAACTAATCAACTCAACGAATCTCGGTCGACTAAGACCAAAACGATTAGTGGACTAAGAGGAGCCGACTCACAAATATCTATGCTGGTGTCACCTCCAATAATCCTATTGATTTAGTCGGACTAAACATGTCCAGAGCTGATCCAAAGTATTTGACTCGGAGCAGATTTCGGGGCATATTTTGAAGGATTGATGTGGTTTTATTTTCTCCCTCGGCCTGCTAAGTGTATTTGTGTTTCCAGACCAACTGATTTTTAACACTCGATTTGACAAGACTTCATTTAAAGCTGAATATACCTGAGAAGAGGCTGGTTTAACATTGAGTTCGTGGCATTAACTGCCTATGAACTCTTGTTTCTTTAGTCATTTGTGTGACATGTCTCGCTGCTAATACGTTGATCTCACTCGCAGCGCTCCAGAGATCGGCTGGCTTTTCGTATGATTGATTTGGCGATCGATGCTGTCGTCATGAGGTGACTAGTGAAGAGGGACTCAGGGCTCCAGTCATTGGTTCATCCACACAAAGATGAGCCTGTTAAAACCCTACAATGCATCGATATCTACGATGTATAGAACTATATCTTAATGTGACTTTAGGGTCGTCCATGTTTTATTTTTACCCCATAAACATTAAAAAAGAGAACATTCAGTCACTTTATTTTCCCTCCGGTAACGGTGTAATCACCTCAGAAGTGGCTTCTAAGAAGAGGAAACACTGATGTTCAGTATAGAGGAACTTTTGGCTGGAACAACAGTTCTTTGAAGCTGTGATTTAAAGTGATTTCTTTTTTTAAATCGAGTTTCATGAGGCCAGTTGGCAACAGAAACCTCTCCGTGCATAAGGAACCTGAATCAGTTCTGTGCAACTAATTACACAAACACTCCCCTAAAGAAGGGAGTACATATAAATATAAACGTTTATATTCAGTATAAACACCGTATATATTGTTTCTGTGATACTCTGCTGTCCTGGATACCTTTTCTGGGTCTTCAAAGCAATACTGAAGAATATTCAAACTTCAAACACAAGCTGTCAATCTTTCCTCAAACTTGTGGCCGTTATTTACTTTACTGTCTAACGAGAGATGAGGAGCATTTTCCTTTTTTATTGAAACAAAAACGACTACAAAATGTGCAACAATCAAATCGAATAAATCGCAGCTCCGGGTGCTCCGATCAGGACTTTCAGGGCCGATTATTGGAAGTAGAATTCCAACAATATGCCGATCGGTTCACTGATCGTTGAGTCTATTTGAAGCAATATCTCATAATCGATTATGCTCTTGGTGTGTGTGTGTGTGTGTGTGTGTGTGTGTGTGTGTGTGTGTGTGTGTGTGTGTGTGTGTGTGTGTGTGTGTGTGTGTGTGTGTGTGTGTGTGTGTGTGTGTGTGTGTGTGTGTGTGTGTGTGTGTGTGTGTGTGTGTGTGTGTGATTCATAATGCATGATGTGAGACTAATATTCCCTTATTTCATGAGCTATTTTTGGGGTAATGCATAGCCTATATTAGTTCGTATCCATTTAGCTGTTTACGGTTAATTCCCCAATTTATGGCATCTTCAAGGTGCAGTGTGCAGGGTTTGGCGGCATCTAGTGGTGAGGTTGCAGATTGCAGCCAACTGAAACTTCTCCCGTGTCACAAGTATGTCGATGGCCGACGTGAAAACGTAAATGTCTGTTCTGGGCTACCGTAGAAGCATGGCGGGCGGCTCCGTACGTAGATTAATAACGACTCGTTCTAAGGTAACGAAGAAACGACGACAAATTCCTATTTTCAGGTAATTATACGTTAAAGAAAACGGATCCCCCTGAATTCTACACTGTTGCACACAGTCTCTGTAAAGCAAAGCATGCTGGGTGAAAATGATGCCTCGCTCTTGTAGATCAATGACTTAAATCAGGCAGTTTGTCATGATTAGTGAGATTGAAAACCTGGCCGACCACACATATATTTATTTAACTCAAATAGTGCTTCCCCACATCAGCAGACGTTTCTGAACAGGATCTGTGACTCTAAATACAGATTTTTAGCCAAAGTTTAGTGGGCATATAAATACTGCATTGAGTCTGGGATTTATAGTATTTTATCAAATCCAGAAGGTTTAGCTTTTAACATTTTACAGCAAACCAAAGCTGCGAATATAAAGTCAGAGATTAATGCTTGTTGGCGGAGAAGGTTTTTGAGTTGCAGCCGAATAAAATGTTGACGACCTGAAAGTGAGCCGAGCGACGGAAGATGGAGCATGTTGGTTTACGTACTCGCTTCATACTAAGTCCTGATTCAGCATTATCACGTTGAGCTGAAACCATTTAATATGCATGAAATCTGCTCGTTACTTTCTTTAAAGAAGACTCTCAGTCCAGTCTAGACAATGTTTGGCGTACAGACGAGGGTTACAGAACCAGAACCCAGCTCAAATCTTTCAGTTGCAGCTGAACAGAGCTGCAGCAGCAAATGTTTGCAATATTTTTATTGACAAAAACGGGTCAATGCCGGCTGGAAATGAGGTTTCTGCAACACCAAGTGATTTTCTAAATTGCTCTTTGCTAATAAAAAAGGAAGGACATTGAAACCCAGCTCTGCTTAGTGTTGTTTTTCAAATATAACGAATGAATGAGCTGAAAGTTGAAAGGACCAGTTGCTCATTAAAGGTTCAGTGTGTGACTAAACATTGGGCAGACTCTTACACACTAAACTCATCCAAATTAAAATGAGATTCAATATATCTTCTTTTAATTTAAGATGCTGCGGCTCAACATTTCAGCATTGCATCGAGAAGGACGGGACGTTGTGAGGTGACGTTCTTGCTCCAGTTACTCGGTGCTGCTGTTTGTAGTGGTGCGGATCACCGCCCACCTGTACACTTCACTACAGCTCATGAACCACCTGAGACACACCCAGTGACGCCGCATGTAGTCCACACTGCAGGTTAAACGTTAGCTCTGACTGTGTGCACTGCAACCTTTTTATCTTCTGCACACGTCTGCACACGTTTCTCTTATTTAAACCAGGAAATGAGTCGGCAATTTATACCCTTCTGGTTCTGTTTCGAACATTAGCTTCTTACTTCTGCTTATTGTATTCACGCTTTAATAAATCATAAAAGTGGTGTTGGAACAAAACGTGTTGGCTTCATTAACGGCATTATTATCTGCAATAATCCAATTTAAGAATCCCTTTGACGTTTTGAGCAGGGAACCATGTGTGGTGTTAACTTCCTGTTCTACAGCAATACATCTTACCTTCAGCGCTCTATTCAAAATATAAATGTACCTTTTGAATGTGTAAGATGTGCAGTGTGTGAATATAGTGCAGGAATATAGTATAGGTTTACTCTCCCGTCACAAGTCCAACTAACTTTAAAAGATAGAAAGGCCCAAACCCTTCAAGTGAGCGTGCAGTGCTGTAGTTGAGACTAAACTGATGCGTGAGCTTTCATTTCATATCACAACAAAACTAAATCACTTCTAGCGGTTTCCCTCTTGGCTCCTGTGCAGGTAGAACAATCATTCTGAGGGCTGGAGACGGTTTCCTCTTCCACGTCTGATCTCTGTGCACAGAACATTCTGCACCAGCGACACCAACAGACGCCGGACGTTAATTCAGATAAATAGTACAAATCTACGGGGCATTCATCAGTGGGAACAGTTTGCTCATAAATCCAGTAGAGATGGAAGTTCAGAGCCGCGTGAAGGAAACGGGGATTGACTTGCTGCCCAGTATTCTCAACAAAGAGCTGCAGATGAGGCTAGAAAGAGAGACAAACCTGATGAAGGATGATGATGAATTCAGCTGCTTTGAAATGGTCAAAATGTCAAACCCCGACGTAAAGCTCTTCTCGACGCGTCCTCCATTTATAGAACATGGTAAATACTGCTGCCACACACAGAAACATGAGCTCTGTCATCACACCTCAGCAACGCGTCCATCTCATCGAGTGCTTTCAATCTGTTGAAGTGGTTTGAGGCGTTCGGCAGCACTTTGTGTCGTTTGATTGGCACATAAACGACGCCTTCGCTTCAGAGCGTGAGCTGTTCAATCAGAGCCCGGCAGGTCGAAGGGCGGCGCATCATCGCTTTCAGAAAAGTGCTGAGTCATGCATCTCAGAGCTGACCATTCTATATATATGAACAGGTGAAGAGGGAGACGAGCACCGATCGGTCTTTATAGGAACCACCGATCGATATACTGAAAAAACGTTGATGTCTGCAGAGATGTGTTGTCTTCTCACGTTAGCCTGTTAGCCTGTTAGCCTTTGACTCCTGAGGTTTCTGTCTTTGTGTTTGAAGCGCAGAACCCAAATCTGCATGTCTGTCACATTATAGTCAGCAGCTTAAACTCCTGGCAGCGTCTCCGCTCCGCGTCCTCTTGTTGCCTCCTGCTGTCCTACAGCTGTGATGTCTTTTGTGCTGTTTCCTCTCAAAGTGGAGCCTCCAAAGGAATGGAAGTGTCAGCGTTCTGCACAGGTCTGAAGGAGAGTTCAAAGCTCCCGGTCTTTAAAGTAACAAAAGGATCGACGTAGGAACAAATAACCCGCAGAGGCACAAATGATGTATTTCACTCGTTTGTGTCAGCAGCTCTTCACACGAGCCGTTAACGAGCTGTTGCCCTTTTTACTGTCGCATTTAGCAGGTTCAGTTCCTGGAGGAAGTGCATGTCAGGGTCTGCAAAGGTTTTTAATGGAACTCATATTTTCCTCATTGATTTATGCTCTTCATAAATGTTTTAAGTGGATGTGCAGAATGAGAGAGAGAGAGAGAGCGCTTTAGAGGGTTAGTGATATGTGTTTGTAAAGTTAGGGATCTATGACATCACAGCTCAGAGGTTTTTACAACTCCGATGCTGCAGCTCTCTAGATGGCGTTGCATTGCATCAACCCCCCCCCCCCCCCCCGCTGTGCAAACACACGATCAATGAAGAGAGGAGAGAGCGAGAGAGACTCAATCTCTCTACTGGAGATATGATTCATAATTGATCATATTTGTTGTGCAATACATTGAAATTTGAGCTAGAAGCTGTTCTGGCAGCAGGAATTCTAACATACAGTAACTACAATACTAACAATATCTTACTACGATGTCTGTAATAATATATATTCATAGTTATAAGTACATGTACAACAAGTGTGTGCACACAAATGCCACCAAAAACAATGAAGACTAGTTTGCTATGTGTTCCCCGGTGAAGTAGAACAGCGGCGGCCACACTTCTGTGGACCGATGATGCTGCGACTGCTGTTGCAGGATAACTTCTCTGTAATCACTGAGGTGAGGTTGTGAGTTCGACTCCTTTCCTGTTTCAACATGACGACGCTCCCTGAAGCTATACTAGTCCAACGTATGGACAGGATAGTTTCATGATGTCAAACTTCATATTCACAAATGCGTCATCCATCACAATTATACGTTGTTTTCAGAGCACCGCTCTCATCACAGTGACAGACATTCATCACTCTGGAGGACCTGTGGTCTGGAGGACCTGAGGTCTAGAGGTCTGGAGGACCTGTGGTCTGGAGGACCTGTGGTCTGGAGGACCTGAGGTCTGGAGGTCTGGAGGACCTGTGGTCTGGAGGACCTGAGGTCTGGAGGACCTGAGGTCTAGAGGTCTGGAGGACCTGTGGTCTGGAGGACCTGTGGTCTGGAGGACCTGTGGTCTGGAGGACCTGAGGTCTGGAGGACCGGAACCTGGACTGAGCAGCTCAATCGAGCACCGCTTCTTTACAAAAGTTGGTTCCATTTCAACAAAAATGATGAAGAATCGTTCTTCAGTCTGACATTTGTTGGCATTTCATCGTTGGCCTGAAGCTAATCATCGTGATGATGTTTCTGTCCACTCAGAAGTGGTTCTTAAAGGAGCAGTTACTGATTGTAATGTGTACGTTTCAGAGTTATTGCACCATTTGTCGTCTACGTTCTTAAAGGACGAGTCTGCTGATAATTCTATGTGTTCTTGTTGCATTTAGGCTTATTTTTCCTTCACATATCTTTGAATATTAACATCTTCAGTAGGAACCAATGGACTCCACCTACGGATGTTCAAAATGCCAAAATAAATGTCACGTTTCCCACATTTGAATGTATTTAGTTTCCTCAAATCCTTCAGTAATAAATCTGGACAGATGCTCACAGTACGACGGTGTGATGGCTGAATGCAGATTGGTTTCATGGTGACGTATCAGCCGCTTTACTGGTGATTTATTTTGGAATATTGTCTTTATAATCTCATGTAAAGCCTGAAACTCTGGCGTGTTGTTGTGTAGTTTAGTGTTGCTGCAAGCGGTTCCACTCTGTTAGTCTGGCAGCAGACGGATCACACAGCATCTGCTGATGTCTAATTATATTTATACAAACACACGGAGTGTTTAACCACACGCTGACATGCGGGCTGTGTTGGACTCTGAGATATTCTCTGACTCGTCTGCGTTTACTCATCTGACTCCAGATCTGCCTCCTCTGGCAGGTTGTGCTCTGATCATCAGGCGTATTTCTGGACACCTTTTCCCGGGAGTCTCTGTGTTTGTGCTCACACTGCAGTCGGGGTGGAAATGGGTCACTCCCACCGCGTGTGGCCCGCTTATATATTCATATATTCATATATTCTCAGCATTTTGAAATGAATATTCTTCTTTCCACAAGAGGAGGAAGTCAGCAGCCGCTCTGAGGCTGTGACGCTGATGATGTAACTCCTGGATGGCGAGGAAAGAATTCCTTCTTTCATTTCACAGGATTTCATTTCACTTCATTGAACTACGTTTACACCAAATACTCAGTTTTTTTTCCTCATTGTGAAAAAGACACATGGCTAATATTCCTGTTGACATGAAGCCGTTCATATCCGTATCAACCTACGACACCATGCCGCCATTTTGCTTCTTTGTGTCAAAATATGTATTGTTTCTTTACGTTTTCCACTGGTGATGATCTTTATAGATATTATTTCTGTTACGTGAAGTAGTAAAAAGAGAACAGGTGCTCAGTGATCAATGAAAACAGGAGATATTCTCGTCTTGGACTCCTGCATCCTGGAATAGAACCTGACCGTTTCAACACGTATGTTTTGAAAGATCACACACACACACACACACACACACACACACACACACACACAGAGATGTTATTCCTGGGCTCTTGACATCTCTCTGTTGGCAGAGACGCACATGACGGTCAGAGAGCGATGCACTCTATTCCTGTAGTTGCTCTCTCCCCGTGTCCCACAATGCACTCTGCTCCAGTGACCCACTTCTCCAGAGGCAGCTCGGTGTCTCCTCGGGGTGCTCGACACACCGGCTCCTCCTCCTCTCGTACCGTTTCACGTCCCAGGACGTGAAATGGCTGAGTATCTTTCCTGTGACGCAGACGCATGGAGCTCCTCCCGTCCTTGGTTTCACACAGATCAGCACTTTTTAGATCTAGTTTTGGTCAGAGCTCCAGAAGGCAGGTTATGACTCGTAAAGTCCAGCCATAGAAACTCATGTTTAATAAATGTCTTCATGTCTCGTGTAACAAAGTGAATCATGTTTGTCCGACACATACGATGTCTTCGGTGGTGTAACTGTGATGAGTTCTTCTGACGTAGATTGGCGTAATGAGGACGCATAATTAAAGGTCAGAGCAGAAACAACACATGTGATGTTGGAGGAACTTTAAAAAGATCAACGTGGTGGTTTGTTGAAGACTGTGATGAGTTCTCCTTGAAGTCAAAGCTCAGCGTTTATTGAGCAAACCTCTGATGTTTTCGATGTTTCTTCTTCTCCTCAGAGACTCTGGAGCCTTCGCCGCTGACTTCAGACCAGATCCGATACAGTGAGAGATTAAATCTGAGTCACAGACACAGATCCTCTGTATGTTATTACAGACATCACAGCCTGAAACTCATGTCAGCACTTCTGCTGCTGCTGTGTCTACTGACCACACTAGTCAGCTCGTTTATCTTCCAACAGTCTGAACATCAGAGATGTTGGATAGTTTCTATAGAATATAGAAATGCTGTATTATATACTGTACCATGCCATCTGTTGTATTTAAAACAAGTGAGCCACAACATTGTACAAACACTAAAGCATACAAAGGTAAGAACAGATGATAGCTTTTAATGTTAAGATGTCGGCCATGTTGCTCAGAGAGAAGATGCAAATCAGAAAATGCACCGCAGGAAGTCACGACTGTTTCAGTTTTGCTGTCTTACTTCATCAATGTGTTGCATAAGAACAATAAACTGTCATTTTCTGATTATCAGAAAACGTACAATATCATAGTGTGTAACTATCTATCTGTCTATCTACGTCCTCTGATGGTCTTCTGTCTCTGTTTGTCTTCAGTCTTGTTCCACAACGCCGTGCCCTTCGTTGGCTTCGGGTTCCTGGATAACGCCATCATGATCGCAGCAGTGAGTGACTTCCATCTCACGGGATGAAGCTGCGTTTTACTGCAGTCAGACATCGATCGCTCACACTTCACTTTCTCTTCTGTGCTCCTGTGATGATGTCTCACCTCGTTGTCTTCCGTTCTCCAGGGAACTCAGATTGAACTCTCTATCGGAGTCACTCTGGGGATCTCCACCATGGCCGGTAAGAACGTCCTCTGGTGGATTCAATATGAACATATGATAATGTATGATAATATATGTACATATATATATATATATAGTTGATGTAACGGCTACAGTGGTTTCCACTTGAATCCTCTGAGCAGCAGCAACATGCTAATGGTCTCACCTCACACAGAACATCTGCCGGCTCAGCTGCGATGACTCATCGGTGTTTATATTTCACTTCCTCTGCTTTCATTCTCCTTAATGTGAGAAAATGTTTTTACATCATTTAATCCGCTTATATTTTGGGTTAGGAGAAGACGCTTCCAGAGATTTCCTTAATAAGTTTATTTGAGTTAAAGTGAGTTTCTACACAAAGAATCACAAACGGCAGCGTTTCAGATGGTGTTCAGCAGAGATGTGCTCAGCAGCGTCTGGGCAATGAGTCCGTGAGCGATGAGACTAGAGAGGTTTGCACATCAAATATATTCAATATCTCTGAAGCTTTTATGTGTCTTATAAAACGCGTTAGTGCTCTGAATTAAAGGATCGTAAACGTTTGTTTGTCACAGAGATCATTTTCTGCAGTAATTCAAAATCCAATTAAAATCTTATCGGCTTTTCGTTAAAGGAAGCCAGTGCGGTGCTGACTTCCTGGTTGGCCACTGAAAATACATCATTACCTCATTTATTGTCATAATGGTATAAACCAAACATGATGATTTATTAAGATCAAATCTAAAGTCATGGACAGAAATACAGACTTCCTGCGAGTGCTCTTGATACTTCCTCCTCACGAGGGCATCACAGGCCCGTGGGTCTCCTGGAACTTTCTTTGTGTTCTTGTGACCCAGTGAACGACGCCTTGGTTCTATAGATCTGCCTCCTCTTCCACCAGCCGGCGCCTGGAAGACATTTCACATTCCTCGTACGTCTCCGGTGTTTCCACCAGTCGTGCAGAGTTCCTGAAGAACAGTCGGAGCTTCTTGCCTCACGGCCTCGCTGTCGTCGCTGCTGCTGCTGCCGGCGTCTCGTTTCCTCGCTTCGTTCCGCTGTGATGACCCGTGAAGGAGCCGGAGAGTCTCCTTCTCCTTTCCTCACCACTAGGTGACTCAGTTTCCATGGATACTTGGCTCCAGCTGTGTCCTCGTCATCCGGCCTGCCGGGATGCAGAGCTCGTTACTGATTTACTTATTTGCTTGTTCCAGCGTGCTCCTGTCTGATGGCTGTCGGACACCATCGGAGGTGTCGGGTTGTATTCTCACTTCATCGACGCGCAAAGAAAACTCAGATTTGAAGACGAGTCTTCATTCCTCTGTGTACATTCGGCTTCGAGCGTTGTTTGTTTTTAACGCCTCCAGAGATCGCTGAAGACAAACACACTTTCAGCACCTTTTACAGTTTTAATGGCCGTGAACAAAGTGTTTCTCCTCAGCGGGTCCAGCGGGTTCCCTCTGAACATCCAGCGTAGCGTCGCTGTCGTTCATAACCGGAGACGTTCTGAAGCCGACGGTGGAAACCGTGACGGCAGGAGGAAGGAACTCTGAAGTGCCTTTGATATGAACCCCTCACACCTTCTCTCTGCTCGGTCCACCTCTTTCACTCCTGAGGCTCTCGAGGGCCTGATGGGACTGCAGCACCGCCAGCGGTTCCTCGGTGAGAAGCCTTTAAATGGAGGCTCGGCTGACGGCGCTCGCCTTCTACTTGCGTAGGAACGGTGTCGGGAGTTCTGTGAGCGTCTAAATCTGTCAGATTAACATCATCGCAGAAGAAGAAGACGATGTTCTGTCAGAGGTTCAGATTCAGGTGGATTACAGACACTTATTGATGGATGACTTTAATCAGCCGTCTTCTGTTCTTCGGACGCTGTGGCCCGACGTCTTCCTCTCGAGACGTTCCCTCGAGCATCCTCTGGGATCCTGAGGCTCCTCGAGGCCTGATGGGGTTCATGGGTCTCCTCCCATGTGACTCGTAAAACCCCTGAAGAGAGACGTCCTGATCAGACGCCTTGGCTCCTCGCAATGTTTCTGAAAGTGCCGGCGTGCTTTGAATAAACTGGTTCATTCAACGTGTCTGCAGGAGAAACTGTGAAGGTGTGAAAGCTGTTAAATAGAGCGGCGATGTGGATCCACGTTATTTCACATTTTCCTCCAAAACGTACCACTATAAGTTCTACTTGGACCTTAAGAGGAGACGCCTGAAGCACCGATATAGTTTCCCTGCACTCATCACTTAGACTTCACCAAAAGTTAGCATTATTATGCCTCATTTGCATATTTAAACACAACATTTCACCAAAACGTGTAATACAAACACGAGTCTTGCTGTCAGTAATGAACTGAAGAAGTTTCATGTTGATATCTGAGTTAAATGCTTCAGGTTCCCTGAGGTTTCTCATCTGAAGACCCTAAAACCACTTCAAAGCTTTACGATGTAGTTCTGTGTCTGAGCGGTTCATCGAAGTCCTCTTTGTGGTTTGCAGCGGCGGCGTGGGGCAACCTGGTGTCAGACTTGGCCGGTCTCGGGTAAGAAGCTTCTTCAACGCTCTCTGAGGGATCTCATTCATTTCAAGGTTGATCTGTTGAAAACAGTTCCAGTCGCTGTTTCTGCGTTCTTACAGTAAATGATTGTTAATATAGTTGATTGTTCTTACAGTAAATGATTGTTAATATAGTTGATTGTTCTTACAGTAAATGATTGTTAATATAGTGTTGTTCTTACAGTAAATGATTGTTAATATAGTGTGATTGTTCTACAGTAAATGATTGTTAATATAGTGTGATTGTTCTACAGTAAATGATTGTTAATATAGTTTATTGTTCTACAGTAAATGATTGTTAATATAGTTGATTGTTCTACAGTAAATGATTGTTAATATAGTGTGATTGTTCTACAGTAAATGATTGTTAATATAGTTGATTGTTCTTACAGTAAATGATTGTTAATATAGTTGATTGTTCTACAGTAAATGATTGTTAATATAGTTGATTGATCTACAGTAAATGATTGTTAATATAGTTGATTGTTCTACAGTAAATGATTGTTAATATAGTTGATTGTTCTACAGTAAATGATTGTTAATATAGTTGATTGTTCTACAGTAAATGATTGTTAATATAGTGTGATTGTTCTGTCAGATGTAATGCACACCTGTGTGTTTGTAGTCTTGCAGGTTACGTGGAGGCTCTGGCCTCTAAACTGGGGATGCAGGGTCCGGACCTCACCGCCAAACAGGCGGACATGTGGCAGACCAGAGTCAGCTCTCACATGGTCAGCTTCTCACTGTCATCATCATCACTTCTGTGTTGTATTATGTTAACAGGAGAGAGGAGAGAGATGGGAGCGATGTGCAGTTTAACCCCCAAAGTGTAGTTTGTTTGTGCCATTAACAGCTCAACCATGAAGCTAGACACCAAACTAGGATGTTAGCTGAAATAAAGAAAGGAAAGTCTGCAGCCAGTAGAGGAGTCACATGACCAGGGAAGAGGGAAGAGGTCGTCAGCTGAGACATGAGTTTAGTTCTACAGTCTGAGAGGTGTAACTCATAACGATGATGATGCCTCTCTTCTTCTCCTCCTGCAGGGCAAAGCCATCGGCGTCACCATCGGCTGTATTCTGGGGATGTTCCCGCTGTTTTTCCTGGATGACGAGAAGGAGAAGAAGGAGAAGGAGAAGGAGAGAGAAGCGCGACTCTGCAGCGCCGCTCCGTCACAGTCTTCCTAACGAGCCACACGAACACTGAGGTCGGCGTGAAGCAGTATTTCTACGGTGCGAGTCTCATCGTCTGCGTCTCAGGCAGCGTTCACACGTCTTCAGCCTCCAAACCCTCTGAAGCTGTTTGATGTTCCCGAGCTCCGGCTCTCTGGTTCCTCTCACCGGCTGTTTATTCAATATCTCCTCTTTAAAGGCGGCTCGTCTTAGATCATCCATTCTCTGACATTAATCCCGTTTTCCCGCTGCGGTTCGGTCACTTCTCCTCCGAGCAGCCGAGTGCGACACTAACGACGTCTTCCAGGAGAAACGTGTTCATTTAATCTCCGTACCTTCAACTATGAATCTGTCTGTTGTTCACTCATCCGATCTTCTTCACACTCGCTGGGTGTTTCTGCTCGACTGCTTTGATGAATTTGGTGCAGTTTGGACACGAGATATTCAATATTAATACACTTTGAATACATTACAGTTCTCTGCGTTAACGTCGCAGCCAAACTCTTCTCCTCTTCCCTGCAGAACCGTTCTACCCTGAAGTCAGCGGCGCCTTTTCAACCCTCTGTCTTCAGTAACGTGGCCGCATGGTGTGAACATGTCGTCCGCTCAGCCGAGGCTTTGATCTTCTGTTTCCATCTCTTCTTCTGACGCACAACTAATGTGTTGCTGTGAACGCTGCCTGAGAAGAGTTCTGCTCATCACCGTCAGACGACTGCTGTGCTTTAGGATTCATATGATAGAATCCACGCACGCACACACACATACATACACACACACACTCACACACACACACACACACACACACACACACTCACACACACACGGGGGGGGGATGTGAATCCAGAATGTCCCGTCCTGACGGTAGAAGCACAAACGGCACAAAGTAGAAACCAGACGGCTCGTCTTTAGTTATCTGAAGAACATGAAACGCGTTTATGTTTCGTCAGCAGACACTTTATTCGTTCGGAGACTTCTTCTCTAAAAACACTATTTTGTTTCTCGTAACTCGAGCTGAGCAGACTTTCCAGTCGTCGGTTAGTTTCTTTTTAAACTTTTACCAAAAGTATAAAGAAGATGGATCCAGTCCACTGCTACCTCTGAGGGAACGTGATGCGGCGCTGTAATCAGACGTTTTATTGTTTTTTAGAATGTGCTGGAGAATGTTGTGTTCGGGTGGATGCACTACTTTAACACTGGAGTTCTGTTTTCCGTCTGCACCGGCGTGTTCGCTCTCCTCTCACGGTCTCCTGGGTCCCGCCGTCGTTTCCGGTTTCTCTTCTTCACGCTTGAAGCTCCCGATGGTTTGGATTCTCGCTGCAGGTTGTTGTCAGTGACTCGAGCTCCTTCTTTGTCTCTCACACTGCAACGTTCAGCACGAACTCAAACTGCTTTTTGTCACTTTGGTGAAAGCAGTTGATCCTTTTCCCCCCGTTCACTGCTGGAGGCTAAAATCTAAATTTGACTTCTTCTTCTCTACTTCCTGTGAACGAGTGTCCGAATGTTCAGGATTACGATCGACTTCGTTGATTGTTTTGTTTATGATTAGAGGATCAATCTTACCTTCTTCTATAGCCTCAAACACAAAGATACAAAGATGCTCGGCTTCTAAAATAGTCAAGCTTCACGTTTTAGAATCTGGAATGTTTATTTAAACGTCTCAGCACCGACTTCCTTATGCAACACTCAAAAATACCCACAATGCAACAAACAAGGAAGTGTTTTGCTGCTAACAAAGCACTGCGTCACATTTGATGGATTGAAGCCGTACCACACCGGAGGCATGTTTGATGTGTTGTTGGTTCATACGTGAGAACGTGAGAACGTGCTTCATGCGCCGCCTCGTTCAGACAGAATGACGAGAGTCTGCCGTTAAGTAGCCCACGAATGTAAAGAATGAACTAAGGAAAACGGGTGTTTTTTTGCCTTCACAAGTTTAAAAATTGCCAAAACATTGTACAAAAACAACAGTTAAAACAACTGGAAGTTTGTCTCGTTGTAAGATACGTTTACTGCGGAGGACGAGGAGCAATGTTAATAAGAAGCAACTCATTAATAAGTAATAATAATAATGTGTTGTTTCAGGATGCTGTTTTTGTAACATCTCATGTTTATCTCACGTTTTTGTGTTCCAGCATGTGGTGATCAGATTTTATGTTTTTATTTGACCTCTTCTCTTCCTATTTTGCATAATTTAATTCTCTAAAGTAGAAATAGAAAAGGGAAGAGCGTTTGAAGCCTCTGAACAATAATATATATATATATATATATATATGTGTGTGTGTGTGTGTGTATAATCTAAGGAATGCTGTGCTGCCGTCTTGTGGACGTCTGGAACATGACGTGTGTGTACATGGAAGGATTGATCATGTACAATGTAAACTAATAATAAATGTGGGAGTGTTTCCCTCTGGCTCTGCAGGAGAAGATGAAGCTCTTTGTGTCCTCCAGGTTGCTCTCAGGTCAGATCTTAAGTCTCATGCGGTGCTGAATGCTTCTCAAAGGCTCACAGAAGTTCTCCTGCAGGAAAGAACTTCTCTGAGTTTGAACCCTTTTGGTTGTTTCACATCATGAAGCAACGTTTGAACCACAATCTGGTGACGGTGT
Organism: Lycodopsis pacificus; assembly: GCA_028022725.1. Taxonomy (NCBI): domain Eukaryota; kingdom Metazoa; phylum Chordata; class Actinopteri; order Perciformes; family Zoarcidae; genus Lycodopsis; species Lycodopsis pacificus. Next base: position 1,946,518 of record CM051706.1, on the reverse strand, counting down.
TGGTTTGTGGTTTTGGTTTGTGATCAATCATTTGACAGCTTCAGCATGATTCTGCTCACTGAAGCTCAAACGTCTACATTAAAGGCACATTAAGCATGAATATATGCTTTCAAAGGATTTGCTTCCAGGATGTTTTGAACATTGGGCAAAATAAAATGGTCCATGCTTTTCATTACTCTAAATAATCAGTGATGAAATGGAGCATCGGTATTTTCCAATTAACAAAGTTGGACAATATGTTCAATTTGCAGCAGAAACCAAAATAATCCTGAAAAACCAAAATCACCGACCAAACGTTTCTTTACCTGGTGAAACTGTTCCCCTCACGGTGTCTCACAGGTGGAGAGAAATAGAGGAATGATGAAGAGAAGACAAAGCACGAGCGTCTTTATTCAGATGCACGTCGTCTGCTACCGGTTTATTATTGAGCTCCAAACAGCTGCTGTACATAGAAACACGAGCCGGTGTTCAGGTGTCAGACAGAAGAACAAGAGGATGAAACATGTCGCCTTCACTTCTACAATAACTCCAGCGCGTCGTTCAGCACATACTGCAGCAACTTGTCTTCAAAGTAAAGTGTAAATGTCAAAGGGCAGAAACACACTGACTGCTGCTTTACTGACCGCTCAGAGACAAACACACACACTGAGCACCGGACCAGCGATGATAAACTGTCTAACGTGTATATTTAATGTGATTCATCGATAGTCACTCTTCTAATGCTCCGTGTGTGTTGGCGTCTCACAGTTTAACCTCTCAGGCTCCAGCGGGCAGCTTCATATGCTTGTTATCGCATCAGCTGCTCGGTTGTGTTCGGTAACCTGACCCGGGAAATGAAAGGACTTCAGTCATCGTACAGGCTGTCAAACCGCTGTCGCACAGCAGATGAAACACCAAAGACCTCGGCAGCAGATCATCTGAAATGCATTCTGGTCCTGTAGAAGCAGAACAACGGAGGAAAAAAAGAAATCGTTCCAGTAGAAAAGAGCCGACGATTCAATCTTCAGTTCAACTGAAAATAAAATGAGAAGACAACGTGCATATTAAATATATTCATGTTTTATATGCTCAACGGGACAGTTGGGAGTTTAGAAACGTGTAAAGCCACAAAATAAAATGGCTGAAAACATGAAAATGAATAAAGAACGTGACTCGTGATGACGCTCTATTAACAGCAGTTATTCAGTAGCAACAGGGAAGTTTCGTCTACTTCAGCTCGTTACGCTAATTACCTGCAAACACCAGCTCGTCGGGCTATTGGACATGTAATTACACAAGCTATTACAGGCTTATATGTTGTACATGAGTACCGGTGCTCGGCAGGTTCAGCTCGTGTTCTATTGTGACCGTTAAAACCTAAAAGAGGATTTTCAGTCGGCTTCACACAAAATAGATCCGGCGCCATAATGGAGGTCTACGTAGTTCAGGTGTGTGTTGTGATGCGTCTGTGGGAGCGTCTGGTAGCATTGCATCATGCTACAGAGCTAGCTTCTGCACAAATAGCTTCACATAAATATATTTTGTTTAAAATGATCGAACTAAATCGGAACAATACCTCGGTGTAGATACACACAATGACTGATCATGTATCAGTTGGACAATAGTTTGTATTAATCATTTGGATCGTAGTGGAGTAGAATTATAAAGTTATAAACAGAAAATAGAGTAAATGTACTTAGTTACATTCCACCACTGGCTACTATGATGGCTTCCACTAAGAGCTGTACATTAGCTATTCTCCAAATGATTCATTTAATCTACTAGTTTATATTTAGCTAATAATTAGGCAGCAAATAAAAGATGTTTTCCTTTCCAGATACAGATTCCGATACCTGAACTTGAGCATTGGCTGATACGAGTACTGATCCGTTAGCATGAGTCATTACTCTTTATTAATATTGATTTTATGTTGCCACAAAAACGCATCCTTCAAACTATTGTATTTATTTAAGTTTCTCACCCAAAACTCTTTTCCAAGATAATACTTTGACACATTTCTTCCTTATTTCACTGAATGGATTGTGAACATAATGTAATGCTACCTCCGTACGTTAGCGGTTAGCTCTGTTATTCAGCCAAGCAGCGCTGTGCTGCTAACCGCTAACGTTAGCTAGCGCTCCGGCTGGTTTAGCATAGATTTGTTGCTCACAATGTAGCTTCATCAGGGCAACAATAGCATGTTTAACAACAGGCGTGTTGTACTAGTTTGCACATGTGCAGTACGCATGTTCGTCCAGCATGTTAGGCTGTGAAACGTCTTTTAAATTCTGTTAAAACAACCAAATCAGTTCTACAGCCTCCAACATGGCTGCCAGCGTGTTGAAAACATCGCTCTATTGCGGACAGTTGGTGTTTGACGGCTCGTACAGATAGTTTAGGACTGAAGGAAGCTTGATCCCAGTCTATGAACCGGTTCACGTCAGAGCGGTGCCTGTTCATTCATCTCCGTCCCAACACTGAAGCTTTGACTCGTCCTCAACCGGTTACATCTGTGCCAACTAAACACAGCTCACCACCGGCACACTGGCTTCACTACAACGGACCGATCCACTGATCCACAGAACTCCAAGTACTGTAGCTACGTAGTGACGACCTATTACTGCCATGCACCTGGACGTGTATGCTAACACACAGCGGCTACTGTAGCTGGCAGATCAGCAACATGTTGGAACAATGAACGGGTTCATGAACCTGGAGGCCCACGAAGTTCACATCGTGTAGAACGTCGTTTCTGCTGTTCTGGATTTTCTTTGAAACATTTAAAGTGCTTTACGGAAGTGAAACGCTGTAAAAAGATCATTCAGCGAACGGCAGACTGCATCCAGCGCCTTGTCGGCCTCCACGGTTCCTCAACCTCCACTGCTGGACGTCACGGGTTCAACTGTCTGGTGAATCGAATTTAAAAGACAAAATGTTTGTTTATATTGGGGCAAAAAGAACATGCAGCTTAATCTACTGTGTGGTATGAATAACTAACGCACTAACGTTTACAAATGGTCTTTTCAGTTTGCGTAGAAGCTCGTTTTGTCTTTTATTCTCTGTGGAACACGTCATTGTGTTTTTACAGAAAGAAAAGGTTCCAGTATAAGAGAATATTTGAGCCCTCGGGCTTTTGGCACCTTGAGTGGAAACGGGAGACGAACAAAACGTACAAACGCGTCAAAATATAAATATGTACATACAAATCATGATTTGATCTTTTGAAAATACTCCAACCCTTCCAGAATCCGACCCATCTGTCATTTCTTTCCAATACGACGCATTAATCTGAGATGTTCTGTTCTTGTGTGCTGAAGTTGCCGAGCGTAACTGATGTCGGATCAGCACCAGTGTTAAGAAACCAGTCAGTCAACGAGCAACACTGTTTAGAGAGAGAAGCTTTTCGTTCTTTGCCGGAACGATCGATACTTTACGGAAGGTCGAGATTCTTGTTTGATGAATTCTGATTCTAGACGAGAAACTTCGACTTCACCAACATTAGTTTGTGTCAGTTGAGAAAAGACGTTCTTAAACTGTGTGTGCGCTGAACTCTCTCAAAACCTCAAACACACGGGCTGATTCCTCGTTTAAACGATTTCCCTTTGGCCAAAAGGAAAGTTTCTCAGCAGGATCAGCATTTCTATCACTTAAATGGCAAATTTCTAAACTGATCCTCGATCAGAGTCTCTGGGCAACTTCTTCCAAACCTCGGCGTCCATTTGATGCCAAAGCTCCAATTTGCGTTAACTTGTTAAAGAACCATTTTGTGTCCCTTCGAGAGCCAAACATATGACACATGATATGCAGACAGGGACGCAAAATGGCTCAAGTCAAACGACCGTTCTCGTCTCAGTGAACACACGGCGCCGATCGGTCATTGGTCGACGTCTTCTTGAGCCTGACGCCTCGTCGGATAGCCACCAGAAAATCCTCCACCTCGCACACTTCCGATTCCTCCAGGAGCTCCGGGAGAGGCCGGCGCTCCCACTCGGACCCCCGGCTGCCGGGCTGCGGCGGCGGGGTGGGAGGATCCGACCCCTGGCCCGGGTGCCGGGTCTCCCACGGGACGGATCTCGGTGACAGAGGGGTGGTGGCGGGGCTGAGCGGGGTTCGCGACGCGTTGCCGTCCTCCGATGCCGCCCTGCTGGGGAAGCCTGGATGTTCAGGCACAGTGGGGGTCTTGACTGGGATCATGGGGGGCTTGATCGGTATGGGGCCCAAGCTAAGGCCCCCAGAGGGCCGTCGCAGGTTGGGTTTGGAGGATGGCGTCCGTCGGATGGTGGCGACTCCCGGGGTGATGACGGCGGCGGGGTTGGAGGGCAGCCCGGCTGTGGAGGCCGGGCGCTTGGACTGGAACATGCGGCGGTACGACTGACTGATGTCGCTGTTCCTGGGGATGGTGCAGGATCTATCAAAGTCTGACGTCTGCTGATGCTCGCCCTCCTGATCCGCTCCCACCGAGTAGTAGTCGCAGTCCGATGCTGGAGGGAACAGAACAATCACATCACACGACTAGTGACACAGGATGACTCGCAGGAAACCTCAGCGCAGGACTCGCCTTCATATCATCTCTGAACAGCATCGAGTTAAATCCAACCTCTCGTCCTCCTCGGCCTTGTGGGATGTTTGTAGTTAATGTGTGGAAGACGAGCTCACCGACTGCTGCTTGATAAGGTGCGTGTGTGTGTGTGTGTGTGTGTGCGTGTGTTTAACTGTGTGTGTGTGTGCGTGCGTGTATGTGTGTGTGTGTGTGTGTATGTGTGTGTGTGCGTGCACCTTGTGTGTGGATGGTGTCCTCTGAGCAGCAGGGCGTGTGTGTGTGTGTGTGTGTGTGTGTGTGTGTGTGTGTGTGTGTGTGTGTGTGTGTGTGTGCACGTGTGCACCTTGTGTGTGGATGGTGTCCTCTGAGCAGCTGTGTGTGTGTGTGTGTGTGTGTGTGTGTGTGTGTGTGTGTGTGTGTGCACGTGTGCACCTTGTGTGTGGATGGGGTCCTCTGAGCAGCAGGGCGTGTGTGTGTGTGTGTGTGTGTACCTTGTGTGTGGATGGGGTCCTCTGAGCAGCTGTGTGTGTGTGTGTGTGTGTGTGTGTGTGTGTGTGTGTGTGTGTGTGTGTGTGTGTGTGCACCTTGTGTGTGGATGGGGTCCTCTGAGCAGCAGGGCGTGTGTGTGTGCGTGTGTGTGTGTGTGTGTGTGTGTGTGTGTGTGCACCTTGTGTGTGGATGGGGTCCTCTGAGCAGCAGGGCGTGTGTGTGTGTGTGTGTGTGTGTGTGTGTGTGTGTGTGTGTGTGTGTGTGTGTGTGTGTGTGTGCACCTTGTGTGTGGATGGGGTCCTCTGAGCAGCAGGGCGTGTGTGTGTGTGTGTGTGTGTGTGTGTGTGTGTGTGTGTGTGTGTGTGTGTGTGTGTGTGTGTGTGCACCTTGTGTGTGGATGGGGTCCTCTGAGCAGCAGGGCGTGTGTGTGTGTGTGTGTGTGTGTGTGTGTGTGTGTGTGTGTGTGTGTGTGTGTGTGTGTGTGTGTGTGCACCTTGTGTGTGGATGGGGTCCTCTGAGCAGCAGGGTGTGTGTGTGTGTGTGTGTGTGTGTGTGTGTGCACCTTGTGTGTGGATGGGGTCCTCTGAGCAGCAGGGCGTGTGTGTGTGTGTGTGTGCGTGTGTGTGTGTGTGCACCTTGTGTGTGGATGGGGTCCTCTGAGCAGCAGGGCGTGTTGGTCTGGCTGCTGTAGCCGCTCGATCCCTGCAGAGAGTCTCTGCTGGAGCCGTGGATGTCCAAGCGGAGGCCTCGGGCCAGCGCCCGGGCCAGCTCCTCGTGGGTCTCCCTGTCCTCCTGCAGGGGGTCAACCAGCACACACACACACACACACACACACACACAGGTTGACTTTGTTGGTTTGTTGTGTGTTCTTTGAGTCACCAGTTCAACAGCTAAACATCTGACATGTCACTTCAGAATCAGACTGTTTATCACCGAGTACGTTACACTTGGTGATGAATGCGTGACAATGAACTCAGTGCAATAGTGAAAGACATCATCTAAAAACAGGAAAATGTACAAAAACATTTGATGAAACAACAAAGAGAAAGAGTTATTGAAGTGTCACGTTGTGTCTAATCCCTTTACGGTCAATCAAAACGCTGCGAGTAAGTCATGTGACCCAATACGACGCCGTCTGACCCTGTGTGATGTCACAGCGTGGCTTCCTTTCACCCCCTGTGGCTCCTCCCCTGCCGTGGTGAGGTCGGCGCCGTGGTGGCTGCTGGGATCTGTAGTCTCTCTCCTGTCCCTGCTCCTCTTCAGGGTGTTGACCATCGACTGGTCGTACGGTCCTGGTTTGGCCCAGTCCTGCACACACACACACACACACACACACACACACACACACACAGAATCACACGTTGCTGCTGTCAGCTACGCTCCGTGTTCTTTGACTCTTTGGCTTTTGTAACTTTTGTTGCGAATTTGTAATTAAATTTGTAATTAGCTTTTACATTTTTATTAAACAACACAGTTAAATTTAAGTTGTTGTGGAAAACATTTTGGAGATAAAGTATTGTTTTTGACTCAATTAAAAACATAATATTTACAAATGTGTTGGATATTTAAATGATCATTTAATGTAAATCTTTGTTCAAATTAGGATTCAACTCATTTTCTGTCAGTTCAGACCACACATCAGTCCAAACCTGTTAGAGAAGCAAAAGTTATGAATTCAGCACAATGAAGTCCATTGTGCTCACAGTGGAGCAGCGCGTTCTGTAAAGTTACTGCTTCATGAAGGAAAACAGCATTTTGGTGAAATGTCTCCTTGAAGTGTTTGATTTCAAACTGAGCAAAGGAATGAAATGCAGTTGAACAGAAGAAAGCAAAAGATGAAAGGACTAACGAGGAGAGTGGAAGACAGAAGAAGGATGAAGGAAGAGGTGAAGGAAGAGCACACGAGGGAGAACGAGGACCAAACCTTCCAGGACGGGACTCTGCATGCCGGGCTCAGTCCGAGCCCGGAGGGGCTGAGAGGCAGGAACTCTGCCGATCGGCCGGAGCCTGAACGGGCCCACGGCCACGTGGGAGAGACAGACGAATAGGAGGGCGAGGAGATGGGTGAGGTGGAGGTGGAGGAGGAGGAGGAGGTGGAGGAGGAGGTGAAGTATGGAGGGTGGAGGTGGGTGTCCTGGGCCTGCAGCGCCGCCCCGTGCAGACAGAGGGCGGCGTGATGGTCGAAACCATTTGACAACTGAAGGTGAGTGGATGGAGGGAGAAAAACAATTCAAGAAATCAAAAGATGGTTATGACTGTTGAGGAGGTGAAAGCATACATGGAGCAGGAGGAGCTCAGACATAGTTCTCACTATTATTGATTGTGATTCATATCTTTGCATCGGCTTCTGTGTTTGTGTGTGTTTTCACGTGTAGACGTTCACCTGTTGCAGCCCAGATTGGGGCTCGTTGTGTGAGGGTGAGGAAGAGGAGGAAGAGGAAGGCTCCTCAGATAAAGGAGAGACACACGACTGCAGCAGAGCCATGCAAAGCACACACGCACACGCACACACACACACACACACACACACACACACACACACACACACACACACACACACAGAGAGCCAGCGGCGCAGAGAGAAAGAGACAGAAGAAGAGCAGAAGCACGACACAGGTTAGTAAATAAAAACACAGAATCAGCAAACAAACAGCTCGAAGAAGAAGAAGAAGAGACGCATG
>CM051706.1:1926329-1933829 GCA_028022725.1 Lycodopsis pacificus | reverse complement strand
TTAGAAACGCTGGAAGCCACCGAGTGTCGGCCCGAACAACAAGCTCTTGTTTCTGCTCATAATAAATCGCTTTAATGCGATGAATCAGACATATACATATGTGTATTTCAGGCTTTTCTAAAGTTATTATTCTGTGTTACATGTTGTGGTATCCTACTGTATCATGTGCGCTGCTGTGTTACACACTAGCCTGTCATGCTATGCTAAGCTATTCAACAACACATCTGCTGTGAGCCGTTATGTTATGCTGTTATACTGCAGCTTAACAGAAGATTACAGAACAATTTCAATCTAAATGTCAGTACAGCTAGACTGTACTTTGAGCTAACATGCTAATGCTAAAGCAGGTGTAATGTTGAACATGATCACCATCTTAGTTTAGCATGTTAGCACGCTTGCTAATTAGCAGGATGCAGTCTCACTTATTTATGCATTTACTTTTTATAAAATGTTTTCTGCATTTTGCTGTTTTATATTATCGTAAACAGTTGAAAAACAACATTGAAACATATTTGTGGTAAAGAGAATATGATTAGCTGAGTCATGTTACCCTGCTGTGTTTGGAGTGCGTGACATGAAACCAGCTCTTTCCTTGAAGACTCTCGTTTAGCTCGGCTCCGCTCTTTTGTTGTGTTCGAGGCTTCGGTTGTTGTGAGTCACACAAACATCTAAACCACGTGGGAACATATTTCAGCCGACCAAAGAGAGATGGATGTGACTTTAGGAAGCACGGAGCACGAGAAGCTGTCAGAGAGACGGCACGTGTTTTCTGACTGGTAGGAAATAAAACATCTCCTCCACCTGCTACATTAATGTCAAAACCAGTCACAGTTATTCATTATTATTATTATTGTTATTATTATTGCCACATTAAAACCAAACTAGACTGAAGACATGGGGGGATTGTTCTGAAGGACTAGAATAAAAAGATGAGTTGTCGGTAGATAATAAAGTAATCCTGTGTTTTTTTGTGTATATATAACAGACAAGAAGTAAGAAAACAACTTACCAAATACATCAGCTGGACAGATGGACAGAGCAGTGCATGATGGGACATCACAGGATGAGAAGGAGGCAGATAAAAAACAAAAAAACATTGACTTTCTTCAGAGGTGGAAAAAGTACTTTGATCTTAAAAGTACCGGTAGTACTAATACTACAAAAGTAATGGATTCAGAATCGTACTCCAGTAGAAGTATCAGCATCATAATAGACTTAAAGTACCGGCAGTATAAATACTCATTAAACAGGATGATATATACTATACTACTGGATTATAATTAGCTTCCTGTGAGGAGCTGCTGACAGCTAGGGGGCGTGGCTTAGACTGCAGCTCCTAAAGAAGTTAGCGTAGCTGCTGCGTTAGCATCAGTTCTATCAGAACTGGAGAGTTTTTCTTCATATAAAGAAGAGAAATATTTGTCTTGATGAGAAAAGAGTTTCTCTGCCGACGGGCTTCGGTTAGAGTTCGATTGACAGATCATCCAAAAGTATTTTATTTTCCAAACACTTTCCAGTGACGGATTCTTCGGTGATTCTGTGATCTGGTGACATCGAGACTAGTTTTAATGAGCTCATCCTTAATGAACCTCTTCTGAGCAGATGTCTTATAGAAGCATTGAATCATGGGAAAAACATATTGTATATGTAAGTTTGGATGACAGGGATCGCCTTCATGCTACATCACTTTAATACCACGACTGAAGTAGTTATGAACACCACAATAACACCACTGCTCATCTAAACATGACTCGCTCATACCCAACCATTCCCGTTCTCTCCAACTCTTTGATGACAGTTTGTTATTACAAACGTCAACGTGATGTTGAGTGTTTGTGCAACTTGATAATAATCTCTCAGAAGTGATCAAAGCAGGAAGAGAAGCAAACCTTTCTTTGCTTTCTTCTGCAGCTTCAGAGTGTCTGAAGATCTCTTCTTGATCTCCTGACGGGCCTTCTTGTACTCTGTAGAGAAACACACACACACGTAGAGATGGATGAACACACAGTGTGAGGTGTGCAAAGAAACATGTTTTATGGTTAGATATGCAGAAAATATAGAGTCAATGACCAGCACACAGATGTATAAACCGCATGGTGTCTGCTTTCACTTGTTGTCTGTGTACTCTGCGTCGTTTACTCGGCGTCGTGTACTCGGCGTCGTTTACTCGGCGTCGTGTACTCGGCGTGGTGTACTCGGCGTCGTTTACTCGCCGTCGTTTACTCGCCGTCGTTTACTCGGCGTCGTTTACTCGGCGTGGTGTACTCGGCGTGGTGTACTCGGCGTCGTGTACTCGGCGTGGTGTACTCGGCGTGGTGTACTCGGCGTGGTGTACTCGGCGTCATGTACTCGGCGTCGTTTACTCGGCGTCGTTTACTCGGCGTGGTGTACTCGGCGTGGTGTACTCGGCGTCGTTTACTCGGCGTGGTGTACTCGGCGTGGTGTACTCGGCGTCGTTTACTCGGCGTGGTGTACTCGGCGTGGTGTACTCGGCGTGGTGTACTCGGCGTGGTGTACTCGGCGTCGTTTACTCTGCGTCATGTACTCGGCGTCATGTACTCGGCGTCGTTTACTCGGCGTGGTGTACTCGGCGTGGTGTACTCGGCGTGGTGTACTAGGCGTTGTGTACTCGGTGTTGTGTACTCGGTGTTGTGTACCTTTGGCGTGGTCTTTGTCCAGAGTGTTGGCAACTCTCTTCCAGTCCTCCGTCTGGTCCTGTAGAGGGTTGATCAGACAGTCCAGAAACACCCTGCCAACACACACACACACACACACACACACACACACTGTCAGAAAACACATAATCCACACATAAATCCACATAATCCGCTTCATAATCCAAAATGTATTAAGAATGTAAAAGAAATATAGACCAAAATGTAGCCGGACTGACTATCTTCTTACTTATTCTTTCACCCCCCGTCTTTCATAATTTATATTTATTTATTTTAATAGTAAATAATGAATACTAATAATATTAATAGCTATAATTATTATTATTTCATGAAGAGGAGGAGGAGGAGGAGGATCGAGTTGGGTTTAGGAGCAGACAAGGTAAATGAGGAAGAGGTGAAAGAAAAAGGAGGCCATGATAATGTGGTTAGACGGAAGCAAAGACTGAACGGGGAGCGAGCGAGATGGAGGATGGGAAGCTGACGCAGGAGGGAGAGGAGGAGCTGGATGCTACACCTGTTCAACACACACCCACACACACGCACACACACACACACACACACACATACACACACACACACACACACACACACACACACACACACGCACACACACACACACACACGCACAGATCTACTCACATGGAGAACTGGCGGAGTTTGGCCTCGATGCTGCGGTGCCTCATGCACATCCTGGTGAGGGCTGATCCGATGTCTCTGGTGCCTCCTGAAAGCAGACGCAGAGACACGATCTGTCAAAGTGTGGCTGCAAAGATCTTTAAAAACGGGTTCAAACACCTCAGAAGTAAAACTCAAACCCCACGATCAAAACATGTAAAAGAGCTGCAACGATAAGTTAATCCACAGAAAAATAATCGCCAAATATCTTGATAATCAATCGCTCGTTGAAGTAATTTTTCATGCACAAATGCCAGAAACATGCCGTCTTCAGCCTCTAACATATGGAGATTTCTAAATGTAGTGGGAGATGACTGTACTTGTATCGCGCCTTTCTAGTCTTCAGACTATTCAAAGCGCTTTAACGCTGCATGTCATCGTTCACACATTTACACACTGATGGCACCATGCAAGGTGTCTCCTCCCCATCAGGACCAACGTATCGTTCACACCAACATTCATGCAGCGCAGGCACAACCTTTGACCTTTGGGAGCGATTCGGGGTTAAGTGGACTGGAGGAGCCAGGAATCAAACTGTCGGTCTCTTAATTGAAGGCCGACCCGCTCGGCCTCTGAGCCTCTGAGCAGTAAGCCCAGTAAGCCCAGTAAGCAACAGAAGGTTTGAAAACCTTCTGTTGAAGTAGAGAGGTCAGAGGTCAACAGTAGCCCTTTGCGGCTGATAGCGACTCGTCCTGAGTGTGTCCCTTGCTCAAGGACACTCCAGCAGAGAGCTGACTGTCAGTGCAGCAGAAGCTCTACGGGCACCCGGAGGGGCCAGATGGTCATCCTCTCTCTCCCCCCCGACAGAGCACTCCCTCCTGGGGAAGAGTTCAGCAGACCTCAGCCGGTCAGCCTGGAGCTCTCCAACGTCTCCAACGTCACCAACGTCACCAACATCACCAACGTCTCCAACGTCACCAACGTCTCCAAACGTCTCCAACGTCTCCAACGTCTCCAGCGTCACCAACGTCTCCAGCGTCTCCAACGTCTCCAACGTCTCCAACGTGTCCAACGTATCCAACGTCTCCAGCGTCTCCAGCGTCTCCAACGTGTCCAACGTCTCCAACGTGTCCAACGTATCCAACGTCTCCAGCGTCTCCAGCGTCTCCAACGTCACCAACGTCTCCAAACGTCTCCAACGTCTCCAACGTCTCCAGCGTCTCCAACGTCTCCAACGTCTCCAACGTCTCCAACGTGTCCAACGTCTCCAGCGTCTCCAACGTGTCCAACGTCTCCAATGTGTCCAACGTCTCCAACGTGTCCAACGTCTCCAGCGTCTCCAGCGTCACCAACGTCTCCAGCGTCTCCAACGTCTCCAACGTGTCCAACGTATCCAACGTCTCCAGCGTGTCCAACATATCCAACGTCTCCAGCGTCTCCAGCGTCTCCAACGTGTCCAACGTCTCCAACGTGTCCAACGTCTCCAGCGTCTCCAACGTCACCAACGTCACCAATGTCTCCAACGTCTCCAGCGTCTCCAACGTGTCCAACGTCTCCAATGTGTCCAACGTCTCCAACGTGTCCAACGTCTCCAGCGTCTCCAACGTCTCCAACGTCTCCAACGTGTCCAACGTATCCAACGTCTCCAGCGTGTCCAACGTATCCAGCGTCTCCAGCGTCTCCAGCGTCTCCAACGTGTCCAACGTCTCCAGCGTCTCCAACGTGTCCAACGTCTCCAACGTGTCCAACGTCTCCAGCGTCTCCAACGTCACCAACGTCACCAATGTCTCCAACGTCACCAACTGTCCGTGTCGACACATCGAAACTTTATACGAATACTAAAGTACAAATACACGTCAACGCTTATCATAGCTTTGTTTTGGATTCTGTACATTTTATCAGACAGTTCGTCCTATTTTATTAATATCTTATGTTGATAAACTCAGTTTCTCTTTAAGGTCTTTTACTTTTTCGTCCAGGGAGTGTATAATGTCAAGGAGGGTCCCCATGAGTATAGTATACAAGTGACTGTGTGTGTGTGTGTGTGTGTGTGTGTGTGTGTGTGTGTGTGTGTGTGTGTGTGAGAGAGTGTGTGTGTGTGGGGTGTGTGTGTGTCTGGGGTGTGTGTGTGTGTCTGGGGTGGGGTAGTGAGCACTGCATTGCACCACTGACACCTCTTCCTCTCCTCTGCTCTTCCCTTTCTCCACATGTCCTCTCTCTCTCTCTCTCTCTCTCTCTCTCTCTCTCTCTGTTTTTCCTCCTGAAGCCTTAAAAAGGGGCAGCAACTAGAAAGCCTTTCCTCACAGCACGAAGAGACTATGAACTACGACGGGTTTAATATGTAACTGCATTATGTATGACTATGTGGGCAGGATGTGTCGATTAAAGGCTTATTAAAGGAGACATGAAGTTCATACTCGTATGTTGGGTTTCGACTGAATACACCTGTAGTTACCTGCTACATTTTAGTGCCTGTCTCTTTAAGAGCCCCCCCCCCCGTTCCAATGAGCCTGCATGTGACACAGGAAGCTGAGTCACATGTGATGGGCTTGTTGCATCACATGTTGTCTGATCTGGTCTTCATTGTAACTGACTGCTGTAACAGAGACACAGTGGCGATGGTGTAAATACTTCTTACAGTGTACATGTATGTGTTCAGAGGGGTATCTTGGGGCCGTATCTGAGTCTTCTGACCCTGAATCTGTGCCCAGTACGCTGCGTGTCGCTCAGCAATGCAGCCAATGCGTCAACCTGTTCTTCAGAAGAACATCTGCACACCATCTCTCTCTCCAGCATCTTCCCTCCTCCTCCTCCTCCTCCTCCTCCTCCTCTCTCTTCCTCCCTCTCTCTGCTCCCATCACGTCTCAGTGTAAACGTAGTAAAACATCTGCGTCTTCAACTGGAAGCGGAGTCGTGTGGACATGGCATTAGACCTCCGACCCCTCTCTCTCTCCGTCACCGCGCCCTTCCCCCTCCCTCTCCCTGCTCTCTCTTCACCTTCGGACGAGGCTTTGCAGCCTCTCTTCTCTCCTCGTCTCCTTCTCGCTGCTGCATCGTCTCGTCGTGTTGTGCTTCTGAATCAGTGCAGGCTGACTCCATGTGAAACACGCTGCAGGCCAAACGCTAACTCACCGCGGCACCGCGGCGCTCCGGTGTGATTTCAACAGGCTGACGTTGCTCAGGATGTCTGTGTTGATGTTCGTGGTCAGAGACGCTCCAACGCTGCACCCTGCCGTGGTGCTTCTCCAACATCTTACAGTTGGAGTACATCAACAGAAGAGCAAAGACGGACGGAGCGCCAAAACAAATGAGCGCTTTCATCGTGCCGCTGTGGAACATGAGTCAGACGTGCACCATTCAAAGAGTGTGAACGCGCTGTTGCGTGATCTCGACCCAGTTTTACTGAGATCGATGCAATTGTCAGTCCGCAGCAGTTAGAGAGAGAGAATGATGCTGCAGTGTTACAATTCATATTGTGTCATTAATAAAACGTTCATCGAGATCACTGAGTGTTCAAGTTACTAAATCAGTTCAACAAGTTAAAATGTTGGTTTTCAGTAGAATTATACAACTAAAGGTACTTTGGGCTGTGGAAACACTGCACATTGCAGTTAAATACTAAATAAATAAAAAGCAGGAACATTAACAAAAGTGACACAGTCAGTCGATTAGTTCCTGTTCAATTCAGCTGATTCCTCCTCACACTGGGCCTGTGTGTGTGTGTGTGTGTGTGTGTGTGTGTGTGTGTGTGTGTGTGTGTGTGTGTGTGTGTGTGTGTGTGTGCGTGTGCGTGCGTGTTGACTGGCACTGAGATCCGATTGACCCATATCCAGTGGGACAGAGCAGCGTCTCTGTGTGAGCTGCAGCTGCAGCCTGAACGGCCTCGAGGCTCCGCAGCAGCTCATCTGCATGCGAGGCTGAAGCGGACCGGATGAAACTCAGAGGAAGTCCTGATCACGTCAGCAGCAACAGACTCGTGCCTGAACGCGTTCGTGACACGATCAACTCTTCGAGTAGTTTCCCTCGTGTCTGTACCATCATGTAAAAAACACATTTACCCTCGAGTTTAACTCGCCAAATACGTTTGTCTCTAATGTGAGACAAACGTATTGACTTGTGTCCAGTTGTGCAAACGAGTACTCCACTGACTCAACACTCTCTGACTCAACACTCTCTGACTCAACACTCTCTCTGACTCAACACTCTCTCT
>CM051706.1:1863829-1916329 GCA_028022725.1 Lycodopsis pacificus | reverse complement strand
AATAACTTACGGACGGAGGATTGTTTTTTGATGTTGACATGACTCTACACTCTTACTAGCAGCTCTCCCGTCTCTGCACCACCATCATGATACACCGTGCACTTCTCAGATGGATGGAAACCGAACGTCTTCTTCCTGCTTCAGCTGTGACGGAGAGGAGAAGTGTCACGGCCCAGCTGTGTGTGAGCAGCTGCACCGTGGAGGAGAAACTCTCGCAGTAGATGTTCTCCACGGCTGGTTCAGAGGGTCTCCATTCATTTGCATTAATTGGACGTACAGTCTACATGCTGTGTGTGTGTGTGTGTGTGTGTGTGTGTGTGTGTGTGTGTGTGTGTGTGTGTGTGTGTGTGTGTGTGTGTGTGTGTGTCAAACAGGGATCACATTCTCTGACGTCAAACCAGGCAGCTGCTGCCGTTGCCTTTGGCGACGCCGTACCATAATGAGGCCCTTTAAGACCGCACACTGCTGCAGGCAGTCAGCTCAGTCCTGCTCTCACAAACACACCCAGGGCTTCGTTGATAAAACCGACTTATGATCAGTTTCAGCTTCTCATTTTCAGCAGAAATCTACAATGACTTTGACGTGGAAATGATTTCGATCTCTGGGACCAATGTTCTACTTTTCTAAGACGATCGTGAGACCTTTGTTTGAGGACTCGGGCCTCCAGACCGATGTGGACCAGGAGGACCAGGAGGACCAGGAGGGTCCAGTTACTGCTACAGCCGAGCATCACCAGCAAGCAAAGACATGCACTTTAATGTGGGACAACATATTGCTTCATTTGTTATCTTGTAATATAATCATATGCGTTTTCTTTCATATGCGAGAGCACAGAAAAACCGGTGACCAATCAGAGCAGACGGGGCTTTTTCGTGAGCGGCTCTTAAAGAGACAGGCGCTGAAACGGAGTGTTTCAGACGGACGATGGACGCAGGTGTATTCAAACAGACAGCATGAGGGAAAGAAAGTGATTCTTGAACATTAAAGCATGTTAAACATGTTCTAGTAGAAACCCAGAATACAAGTATGAACCAGAAAAGGAGCGCGACAGGTCTCCTTTAAAGTCCGTTTTCACTGTCTAGTCTCGGACTCGATCACATTTAATCTCTTTTTATTATTTGTTTCCAATCTGAGGGAACAAAACTGCTCAGACTTAAGCTGGATTTATATATTATGGGCTGATTTCAGTGTTTTTAGTTTGGAACCCAACCTCCCTCGTCTAATTCTTTTTCACTTCATGACTTCCTACATTTCCCAGAGTGCTTTTCATCAACTGAGAAGTGTGGGAATTGTAGAGCGGCAGCAGCTTTTGCTGTAACTCAAAGTCGGATGAGAAGTTTGGAGTTTGGTTTTGAAGGAACTTGAACCTTCTGACTGAAACCAGTTCAAGCTGCAGACGACGGCCCGCTGTGAGGACGTTCCCTGTGATGTCTGCTGAATGAAGTTCCAGCCACAGCGTTTGGTTTCTGGACCTCTTTGATCCGATTAACGATGTTGCTGAACTGTGAAGTGATGAATCACAAGAATCACATGATTATTCCTCCAACTGCTGGAAACTGCTGGTCATACAGAGTTTCACCGTCCTCGATGTTTTGATTTCTTCCCGGGGGACAAATGTGTCCAGTTGTTATTTTTATAATAAAATTTGAGAAATTTGAGTAACACACATCTGTTAAGTTAGAATGACTTCCTTGAAAACTTACTAAATCAAATGAACAGGAAATAGAGATAGTGTTACAAATAACACTCCCACGTTCGTCCACAGGGGCCGCCAAACCAACACAAAATGAAAGTTCCTCACAGTAGCTTGAACAAGACAAATAAAAGCAGCGCCATGTATGAACGCATCAAACACAGGACATCAGTCACATTAACGAGTGAATATATGAAAACCTAACGGATCAAATATGAAGTAGGTTCACTCTAAATTACACATTCATTTTCCATTTCAGAGATATTTCCTGATCTGATCCTGAACCCTGTTAATTATTGATCCTTGTATGATTTATGTCTGGTTATAATACATTTAAATGGAACACATTCATCCCTCATTTCTATCTTCTAGTTCCTTTCTTTGTCTCTTATACAGAAATATCAAAGCTGTGCTGCGACCTCTGACCTCTCCATGCGATACTTACTGCTGTCACTGAAAATTATACAGAGGGGAGAGAGAGAGGGGGAGAGAGTGAGCGAGAGAGAGCGAGAGAGCGCGAGAGCGAGCGAGAGAGCGAGAGAGCGAGAGCGCGAGAGAGAGAGAGCGAGAGAGCGAGAGAGCGAGAGAGCGAGAGAGAGAGAGAGAGCGAGAGCGAGAGAGCGAGAGAGAGAGAGCGAGAGAGCGAGAGAGCGAGAGAGAGAGCGCGAGAGCGCGAGCGCGAGAGCGAGAGAGCGAGAGCGAGAGAGAGAGCGAGAGCGAGAGAGCTGAATGGAAAGACATTTAAAACATCACCAGAGCTTCTGATCAGCTGTACGCTCAGTAAGAAGCTCAGCGGGAATGTGAGACGGTTTAAAGTGAAGCAGGGACTCACAGCGAAGCTCCGCTTTCCTACTGGACCCTGAAGTATGACCGGATGATGGAAGTTAAAAGGTGCTCAATTTCAAAATGCAGAGCACATCTATTGTCTCCACACGGCTGTGTGTGAAAGACCACTTCACTTTAAGTACTTAAGAAACAGCTGTGTAAATAATATATATATATATATATATATATATATATATATATATATATATATATATATATATATATATATATATATATATATATATATATATATATATATATATATATATATATATATATATATATATATATATATATATATATATATATATATATATATATATATATATATATAACACACACACACATTTACATATTTAGTGTGTGAGCCTCTGATCTGACCTTGATGAAATCACTCACATTAAAACAGGCGCTGCCGTGTGGACTCTGCAGATATGACATCACTCACCTGCGACTGAGATGATATCATTAAATGACAAGCTGCCCAAGGAGGCCATCTGTGAGCCGCTGACACACACACACGCGCACACGCACACACACACACACACACACACACACACACACACACAGCTTTGTCGACAGCACTTGGTACAAGCTGTCATGTTTACAACCATCGACATGAAATCACTTCCTGTGTCTAAACGTCAGCCGTCCTTGTGACGACGGTTTTTCTCTCCCGTAGACGACGTGAAGTTATGAGTCGCCACAGAGATCTTTACAGAATCATCAGAATAGAAACGATGAGCAGCTTTGGCTTAAATAAGGGCAAAGCTTCAAGACAAGGAGAGGAAAGAAGAGAACTACAAGTCCCAGAACACACTGCGGTGAGAAACATCCACTCAGCGTGCTGCTTTTAGTCCACTTCAGTTTCAATGACTGAGAGCAGAGGGATCCAGGTGGGATTCAGGATTCACCACAAGCTTCACGGACGTGTTCAAGGTGCCTCGTATTTAACGTAGATTCAATATCCTGCGAGAAGTGAATCCTCGTTTTTTCGTGCGTTTTCCGACAACAGCCTGCAACACTTTCCTCTCGTTACGTGCACACAGTCTTTTCAAAGTAAAGGTCCGTCTTCACAGGAAACTCAGGTTTAGGCAACAAAACTACGAGTAAAGAGTAATTGATTGCGTTTAAATAACCACAGAAGCGCCGTTAGAAGTCTGCAAGTTACGACACTAAGACATCAACGAGGACTTTGGCTGAAAGATCGCGCTCGTTGGATCCATCCATATATAATACAGCTCGCCCTGCGTGTGATTTAGCGGCCGTTATACTTCCTCGTTATGAAATGCAGAAAAACATTGTGGGATATCTCCCAATGAAAGGCTAATGCTGGATGAGACCAGCCTGCACGGTCGTAAGCCTCCAGTCAAGTTTCAGGTTTGTTGTCTTGGATCCTCATTAGCACCAGCGTGGGTCCACACAATAAACAAATCAGCACATCTTACTGAATTAACAACCAAGCAATGAATAGACAAACATTGCACACAACCTCATGCATTCCTAAAAAATGTGGTATTGATTCTTAATAAACATTTACCTCCTTGTCCAAACGACCGAAAATAATATTTCACACATTTAACTACAAGGAAATACAGAAGTTGCCGTTTACGTCCGTGTCTGCTCCAAACGTCATCATTTCATCCTTCAAGACATTTGTGTGAAAGTGTCACAATTAGCAAATTAATTGTTTTGACCAAAAGCGTCACAGAGAACTTTGACGACCAAATGCTGATCAGCTCACCTGAGGAGGACGTTTATTCCAGATTCAAAGAGATTCCTGACGGCGTAGAGAACGGAGCAGACGGACGAACATTCAGAAAGTGTGTTTTCCTAGCAGCACCTGAACGCACCACGAAGGAATCGTTTTCAGAATGATTCTGGCGACTGTACTTTCTCGTGTTCTAAAATGCTTCCTCTAACATGCCTCCTTTTCTCCTCCAATCATCTCTTCTTTCTCCTCTTCATCTTGTTCTCATCCGTTTTCTCCTCTTCCTCTCCTTACTCCTTCTCTCACGCAGTCTCACCTTTCCTTCCAATATCTTCCTCTCCTTCTGTCTCCTTCATGGCGGCCACTTAGAAACTTCCGAGTCATTTCACTCAGTGAGGAACCGACCTCCGTCCTTTCTGCCTCTTCTGCTTTACCCCCCCCCCCCTTTCATCTCATTGCTTGGTATCTCTCCTCCTCTTCCCCCTCCTCCTGAACTTCCTGTCCTCCCTTTCTTCTCACTCTCTTATCTCCTCTCCTCTCCTCCCTCCTCCTCTGTCCGACACAGTTACCAGGTGTTGACATGTTGTCGGCGCTCACCGGCCATTTAAGGGCGTAATTCTCCTCGGCAGCAGGTCGCTATGGCAACCGTGGACCGATGCACGCACACACACAGTCTAACAGGTAAAGAAGAGAGAGAGGATACTCTGCATCTTATCTTCATTGTGTTTGTTTTCTTCTGTGTGTGTGTGTGTGTGTGTGTGTGTGTGTGTGTGTGTGTGTGTGTGTGTGTGTGTGTGTGTGTGTGTGTGTGATGTGCACACAGAGAGGAATGAACGTGTGAAGTTTGGTGAATGTAAGAGCTGCTGAAGTGGAGATTTATCATCAGAGTCTGAGAACAAACTCATTGAGAGGTTTAGTTACATCACAGACATTTAGACTCGACAGGTGAATATTCACCACTTCATCACTCACATTAAGAGACTTGACAGGTGAATATTCACCACTTCATCACTCACATTAAGAGACTCTACAGGTGAATATTCACCACTTCATCACTCACATTAAGAAGACTCTACAGGTGAATATTCACCACTTCATCACTCACATTAAGAAGACTACAGGTGAATATTCACCACTTCATCACTCACATTAAGAGACTACAGGTGAATATTCACCACTTCATCACTTACATTAAGAAGACTACAGGTGAATATTCACCACTTCATCACTCACATTAAGAGACTCTACAGGTGAATAGAGTCACAACATGACCTCATAGATATCACCATGAAACTTCACCACTTCACTCACATCAAGATGAGTATGTTTTGTATTACAAGTTTTCTGAAATGTTTCATTTAAATATGCAAATGAGGCGTTTTCTCATGGTAACTTTTGCTGAATTTAGGAGAAATCTACAGACGTAAACAAACAAAAAAGCAAAATAAAAACACCTAAATGTGATTTTTTAAATATTTTCTTTCTACTAGGCTGAAAAGACATGCTGTGGAAGAAGAAGAAGACGCTTCAGAGTCTCACTTTAATCTGCAGAATGATTCATGACCACGATCGGTTACAAGCTGCCACTATCTGAGATTTTTGGATGAGATGAGATTTCGGATCTTTTGCTCACTGAATCCTGCAGTGATTTCCATCTTGTTGCCATGAGCACCAGCAGCAGCAGCCGGCTGGACATGACAGCCAACCCCCCCCCCCCCCCCCCCCCTTCAGCCCTCCATCCATCTTTTTCCATCATCTCTCTCTCGCTCTCTTCCCCCATCGCCATCTGCCCTCCATCTTCTTCCTCTACCTCCTCTCTCATTTTTTACTACCTCTCCCTCTCACATCTTCGTCTCATTCTAATCTGCCATTTCATCTCTTTTGGCCTAAATTTCCACACACTTTCCTTTATTTCTCACTCTTCATCCCTCCTCTTCCTCCTCCTCTCTGATCAGACGGGGTATTCTGGTAGGAATGACCTTTTCATTCAATAATTCAACACATCTGTCAGATCTGACTCTTTGTCTACAGGTCGAAGACACAAAGTGTACAAATATTACTTTAAGCCAGACTATATATCTGTGATGTCCTTTATAAAACATGTGATTTTTAATAAAAACTCTTCATGAATATTGATATTTGCCTCAAAAATCCAGTAAATCCATTCTAACCTTTTAGGCCTGTGACCGTTTGTGAAGTAGTTTCTTCGGCGGCTGCACAATAAATTAAAATTCTATCTAAAAAAGTATGTGACAAACTGACGTAACTTAAGATATTTTACAAATAACCTGGCACTTCCTGTGTTCATGATTATGTCGATAACATCCAAAAGGATTTTGTGGCTTATCTACAGATGACAGCTCATTCATTGTTGCAGGTGTAGCTACAAACGCACCAATCTACCATCAGGGTTTCTGTCATTCTGTGTCATGATGTATTCTGTGAGGTAGTCAAATGTTTCTAAAATCTAATTGAGAAATGAGTAATTAATACCTAAAATCAAACACCGTAGATAGATGGAGGCGTTTAAAAAAAAATAAGGGTTATCTGGGATCAGGTGTGGCTCCACAAACCTCTAATTGTCCCAACAGTTGCTGAAAGAAACCAATAATTCTACACTTAGCTGTGCTCCACACACACACACAATTACAGAGCGGCTGTGACCCAGAGCCCTAGAATCATCCCGGCGTTGACTGATAGTTTCCTCGGCTACTGTTGTCATTGTGACAGCGAGTCAACTCGACAGGAAGCTGGCCTACATCCCACTGTGGGCACACACACACACACACACACACACCAGGTAAAGTTTCTCCAAAGCGAAATAGACTGAAGCCATGAAGAGCTGCTTAGAGTTACTTAGAATGGTTGCCATGAAGGGTTAAACACTGAGCTGCCCGTCAATCCTTCTGCTTCATCTAATCAATCCAGGAAGTAAACTCTATCGATGTTTCCAGTCTGGCGATCGGGAAGACAGCCACCTCCGATCATTTGTCAATAATGGAAACGTACAAATCAATAGAAAACGTGCAAACTGCTTCACCACAATGACAACACGGATCATTCTAGACCTTCCGGGGGGATTGACGATCACAAAGAAAGAGTCCACCATCATCGGTATATTGGTTTGTTATCGAGGTCGTTTACCAGCATAGCGTCTGGATGAGGTATGAGATGAAACAACACAAACCTTAACCAAAGTACCTGAAACACCCTTCACTTCAAAATGATATCCAAACTGTGTCTTTAAGCTTCATCCCCAACAGTTTATTAAATTAATTAATACTGTAAATTTAATTTCTGATCGGAAAACAGCTTCGAGAGAAACTAAAAAAAAAATGGGTTCTTCAAATATGAGGCACTGAAGAGAAGGAAACACACACACACACACACACACACACACACACACACACACACACACACACACACACACACACACACACACACACACACACACACTACCTCGACTGTTGGTCGCCATGTCGGCCACTTTCTGAAAGGCGTCCAGGAAGGCTGCTACCGCGACGACCGTCGTCCTACGAGACACAACAGAGTAAAGGCTCGGATGAGGGAAGAAATCCTTTGAAGAAGCATTTTTTAAATATGCAACAATCAACCAAAGAATTATCGCGATCACACACACACATCAATATTTATCGACCTTGTTTTTGTCCACTGACAGAGAATATATTGATCCAGTTTTGATTGATTCGTCAATGTGACACATTTTTTTAAATCAAAACATTTTCAGCTCTTCAAACGTTTTTCTTTTGTCTGTTTTATGTAAATTGGACACACTTTGGTTCTTAGACTGTAAGTTGCAGACGTCGCTTTGGACTCTGCCACCTTTGGCTTGTTATTTTTGACATGTTAGAGCCTAATTGATCCAAACTGTAAGTAGTATCAGTATCTTTACGGTTTTGACAGGTTTGGAGCTGAACAATGAATTGAGTATTAGTGGTGATAACGATTTTAGATTCTCGCAACTAAATGAGGTTGGTGGTTAAAATGGGCAGATGTTTTGGTTTCACTTTGGGGGCCTGTAATATGTGGTGTATGAATGTAGCTTCTTCACCCAGCGTTTCGTATCATTTTCATCTCATTTGCATCTATTCTACCAAATGTTTGCCATCACGTCCTCTAACATGTCATTGAACACACTTGTCATTTTGGGAGTTTACGTGGATCTTTACATGTACAAGCAAGTTTCCAGGTTCATTTTAAACATTACACTGAATGAAACAAGGTGCTAAAACAGCTGATCAACAGTAGACGACCGGATATAATGTGCGAAAGTAATGTTATGGCTCTTCAATCTCAGACGCAGATGCCCTGGTGTGTGTGTGTGTGTGTGTGTGTGTGTGTGTGGTGAGGAAGAGGAGGACGGTAATCAGCTGTGACCTCTGGCCCAGTGCAGAGTCTCTGGAGGCTGCTGCTGATCCATCGCACTGATAACGACTTTATGGCGGCATCGTTAATCTCTGCCAGCCACACACAAGGTTAATTGAGTTGTGCATGTGTGTGTGCATGTGTGTGTGTGTGTGTGTGTGTGTGTGGACGGATGTTAGCGGGTGGTTAATGGCCAGAAGGGGTGAGGGTATACGTGTGTTATTGTTTATGTTGTTTATTAATGTATAAGTGTGTTTTTGTGCATGTTGGTGTGCGTACACAACCTTTAGTGTGTGTGTGTGTGTGTGTGTGTGTGTTCATACTTCCTGTGAACACATTTCCATGTTAACAGCTTATTGGAGTGATAAACATCACTGCTGGACATTTGTTTTTGTCTCTTTCTGTTCGTCATTGAAAACCAAAATCTAACCTCAGTGCGATGGTCTATGATTGTACATGAGGTTACACGTGCAGGATCAATAATAACTGTTAACAGCGGTAGACTGAGATTAACACACCGCAATTTAATGGAACACATTTACATAGTTGGCAACACAAACAAAAATTGGCTACAAAAACAGAAAGACTAGCGCTGAGAACAATTGTTGGAGAAATGCAAATTCAGCATTATTACAGAAAACCAAAGCAAATACACACACGAGGACACAAAAACCGACCAATACGTCCAAAAGGAGCCGACAATGTTTACTTACATTTGAACATTTAACATTGGGGTTGTGTGACTTTGATACTATTGGAGATAGATTGGTCATTAACTCATGCTTCTTTTATAGCGCGTTGTCAAAGCGGTGAAGACCTGCAGCTTGCTGGTGTTTGGTGGTTAACCTGCATTACCTGAGCTGTGACTGCAGCTTGCTGGTGTTTGGTGGTTAACCTGCATTACCTGAGCTGTGACTGCAGCTTGCTGGTGTTTGGTGGATAACCTGCATTACCTGAGCTGTGACTGCAGCTTGCTGGTGTTTGGTGGTTAACCTGCATTACCTGAGCTGTGACTGCAGCTTGCTGGCCTTGCTGATGAAGTCGTCCCAGACGGGATAACTGCCCTGAGGAGAAGAAGAGAAGATACGTTCATTGACATCAAAACAACGTCTTCCTTTACAGCTCGGATCACACACGGAGGTGTGCAAACGTACAGACATGGAGTCTTAATCCTGTTATTGTGGAAGTTTTGCTATAATTTTAAGTAGTTGCTTGAACCAAAAACCTGATTCTGTTGGTAAAAACCCTTTAATACGGTCATGCATCAGGTCAGCGTATCACTGGCAGTTATGGGGCTTAAACCAATCACCTATAACATTGTTTGTTTACAGAAACCTGCTTTTCTTTTCACATTCATTGATGTTAAATTACAGAGTTCGCTTCAGTAAAATACATTCTTGACCAAAGCGCATAAATCCTGAGCATCGGATGCAGCAGCGAGCCAACAGACAACAAGGAGACGGATCAATACGCTGATCCATACGGCCCCGCCCACCCCCATGTCCACAGGAAGCTAAACACCCCCCCCCCCCCCCCACCACCACACATACAGATGCAGGTCGAGTCCACAGGCTGGTTAGCGTGAGTCGCTGCAGTGCGGTGGTGCACGTGTGTTCAGAAAGCTGCATGGAGGGAAACACAAAGACAGAGGAAACTGAGGGTGCGCTTCTCATGTCAGCGGGAGTCCGCTGATGTTTTCAGGGGCGGGTGGGGCTTCCCTTTGCCAATACTGCAGTGAAGCATCCGAGGCATCCTTTAACGAGCGTGGACTCAGAATGAAATACTTTACATGTTCGAAAAACTACAAGAACCCCAGAATCAAAACACACCTTTGATACACATAAGATACTTCAATACAGGATTTCGTCACAATAAAGTTGTTTTCTTGTACATTTCTTGCTTTAATCTCAGAGTTTTCTTTCTCAGAATATGGACCTCCCCCCCGGCTCTATTTTTAGATTCTACCTACAGAGCTCCTAGTCCACCGTCCTGCAGAGGACGGTGGCCTTCGTCGGTCATTTCTTCTTCGTGCTACGAGCCGATTTCTTCAGGACTCCAACACACGCGTGGTGTTTGAGTATTGTGAGACAGACTTCATCTGCTCCTGTAGAACGCTGCACTCTGTGGGCGTCGCCCTTTGTCACCGTCATCATCCCTCTCTGACACGGTGCCGGCCCGGGCTGAGCCGAGCCGGGCGTGGATCATCAGCTTGATCGGTTTTGTCAGTGCGATGCCCGGCGTCATCGCCTGGCTGCCGCTGCTATGGTTACGCTGCTGGGGGGGGGGGGGGGGGGGGGGGGTCACATGCTCTCTCTCTCTCTCCCTCTCTCCCTCGTCACCGTGGCAACAACCGGAGGCGGCAGCAGCCTCCGGTCCTCCAGGAATCCTTCCTGTTTGTTTGGCTCTGTGAGCGACTGCACCGGCTTTAACACGAGAAGAGATAACGTGAGATAATAACCAAAGTCGGATTCCTTTAAACTTCAGTGTGTGTGTGTGTGTGTGTGTGTGTGTGTGTGTGTGTGTGTGTGTGTGTGTGTGTGTGTGTGTGTGGCGTTGAAAGAAAAGAAAAAGGCCTGAAGGAAACGACTGAATATTAATTTTCCTCCTGTGAGGCTTTCCAAGCATCCACCTGCTCTAAAGGTCTCCGGGTGGCTCAGCCTGAGATGTTTAGTCCTAAATACCCAGAACATAATGGGGCACATCTCTGTGGATTTGTCACTGGAGGAATGAAGAGGAACTGGAGCCTTGTTTTGCCATTCGACTAGATTCATATCGATGTTTGTGTCGTGAAATTGATAAACTGGACCTTTAAGTAACAATTTGACATATTGGGAAATGTGCGTATTTGTTTTCTTGCTGCAAGCTATATATATATATATATATATATATATATATATATATATATATATATATATATATATATATATATATATATATATATATATATATATATAGCTTGCAGCAAGAAAACAAATACGCACATATACGCACATATATATATATATATATATATATATATATATATATATATATATATATATATATATATATATATATATATATATATATATATATATATATATATATATATATAAGCATAAAGACACACAAACCCCCATAAAACAGTGCATTGTTGTTCCACTTTGTTTTTTGTGGAGATGAAATATGAGGCATTAATGAGCTTTAGGTGGATTGTGTTCCCTTTGGACAGAGCAGGGCTAGCTGTTTCCCCCCCGTCTCTAGTCTTTATGCTAAGCTAAGCTAACTGACTGCTGAGTGTAGCTTACAGACATCACAGTGGTGTCGGTATTATTGAACCTAATGAGTGAGTAGCCAATTTATTATATTCTAAGAAAACGTAAAAAAATAATAAAACGCAGTCGTATTTCTAGTCAGTTTTATGGTAAATTAACTGTATTCAACTGGTATCATGATATTCAAATTGTAGTATAATTGATGAATATTATTGTATTGCTTGTAGATCAATGTCCCACTTAAGCAGACAAGCTGTGCGTCACACAGAAAGAGTGTGTGAGAGTCTCACGTCCTCACGTCCTCACATGAACATGAACATGAACATGAACATGAACATGTTGGCAGTTTGGACTGTTTCACAAACCCATGATTGTTGTATTCGTGCCCTCAACAGTGAACTCCACCTCTTAACATCAGACAGGAGAAACACATCGGAGCGAGTCGAAGCCAATGAACATGCCCACAGAAAACAGAGAAACAGAAGTGACCCATTCGGACGAAGCCAGCGCGGCAGCTCCGTCCGTGAGGTTTCCAAGACGACCCCGACACACAGCAGCCAGCCGGGAGAAGAGAGGGCAGGGTTATTTGAGCCCGGAGGTGATTGAGACGACGGCTCGGTCCGATAAATGGTGATTAGCATTCAGCTAATACGCTCAGAGGCATGACTGTAAAACACACAGAGTCACAGCTGGGCCCTGGACCGGAGGCTAAACGGGTTTCTGTCTAAAGTTAGTGTCACAGCGGGATTCACACACGTTTCACACACTTCACGTCAACGCGCGCTGCTTCCTGTCTGTCGTCCGACGCTCAGTTATCTCCCGGTACCACTGAACCAGTTCTACATTACATTCATCTGGCTGTCTGACGGTCACCTGGATGAACTAACCATCAGGCAGGGAGGTGTGCATCTCACATGATAGTCTGCCATCAGAGAGGGAAATAAGAATTACATTGTTCCTTCAACACACACACTAGTTTATTTTGACCCAATCCCACATAAACCACAAATACTCACGAGACCACCAAATGTGGATTCATCCGCCACAGAAAGTAGTCCCCAACAAAAGCACTATTTCCTCCCGTTTGAGTATAAGATCAGAAAGACTCGTCTTGAGTAAGAATAAATGGGTTTGGGAGACAGGAAGTCAAAAAGTGTTGAGAGACAAACATGGTGACATTGGAAGTTTTTGCAAAAGCCACATGAACGCACAGTGACACGTGCTTAACGTTGTGAAACGATTGGTGAGAAAAAAGATCATGTTTGTGTTAAATAATAGCGTAAATAAAGAACAACGACTTTCTACCGTAAAAGCTACGTTACAAACGTAAGGTACGACACAAACAGAGGTCTCCTGGGTGAAAGTCCAACACCACGAAGTGGACTTCCTCGCTCGTTAAACTCGGTATTAATCAAACCACGTAACTTTCAATCACGCTCGATATACTTCATTCATATATATATATATATATATATATATATATATATATATATATATATATATATATATGAGACAACATTTTCTGTTCTCGATGAACATGTTTTTAGTCTTTTCATGGGATTAGTTGACAATAAAAAAACAAGCCTTCGCTCTGCTACATTTAACTGACAGCTACAGTTAATTGTGACGAGCTCATGAAACACGAGGCATTGTTTCAGAACAAACAGAAGATAATAGTTCAAATGAGCTGCTTGTAGTGAGTTGCCCTTTTAAAATGATCATCGTTTTATGAATAAAACATGAGAAGCATCTCTCTGTTCACATTCATGATGCAGAGATCAGAGAAGCAGGTGTGATCCTAACGCGCATCTTTAAGAGGCGGAGCTCGTTTCAGTGTTTTTCACCTCGCAAGAGGACGAAGAGATGAAAACTAAACGTCAATAAACGGATGCACGAGAGACGAAAGACTCACTCGAGGAGAGGCAGAGAAAGGACGGGAGAGAGGGGGGAGAGAAAAGGGAGGTGGAGGAGCAGATGAAGGGCAACGAGGAGGACACAAAGGACGAGGAAGGAGAGGACGAAGAAAGCAAACTGAAAGAGAAAACAATGCCAAAACAGTAACAAGGAAGGATGTCGAAGGATGCTGAAATAAGAAAGGAAATGAGGGAGGAGGAGGAAAAGGAGGAAAGGGAGGAAGGGGAGAAGAGGACACGAAGAAGAGGAGGCTCAGAATGAGGAGAAAAAAAAAAAGAAGAGGAGGAGACATGTAAAGGAAGAATAAAGAGGAAGAAGAGGAAGAAGAGGGTGTGACGGATCTCCTCCCTTTGTGAACCAAACCATAACACCTGCTAGAAACCACCTGTCTGATGACGTCACCACAGAAACAGGTGTGTGTGTGTGGTGACACACACACACCTATATACATATACATATATACATACATACATACATACATATATATATATACATATATATATATATATATATATACATATATATATATACATATATATATATATATATACATATATATATATACACACACATATATATACACACACATATATATACACACACATATATATGATATGTATAAGGATCAAACATATTGTACTTTAAAAACTTCATTGAATCAAGAAAACTTCCGTTGATCAATCTGTATTGATTTAACGACACGAAGCTAACAGACGTTCGGTCTTTTCTGTGATTTAGGATTAAAATCATCGGTTAACCTGCCAGTTAGAGTTGTGAACAGCTCATAGCAGGAAGATGCTTCTTCAATACAGCATGATGTTCATTTAGTACATGATGGTCCATTTAGAGTCACACAGACCATAAAGCAGGGGATGCTTTAGGGCGGGGCTACTGTGATTGACAGGTCTCTACCAGAGACGTATACGGCGTCTCTACGTCTCTCCTCAGTCCAAATACGGTCACTTCCTGTTCACTGGTTGCAAATAAAACAAGATGGCGACGGCGATATTGCCAAACTCGAGGCTTCATAACATCGCTCCACAAACCAACGGGCGACGTCACGATGACTACGTCCACTTCCTGTATACAGTCTGTGGCCGATACGCAGGTTCAGGATCCGTCATCTCGATTAATCGTAAAATCAGAATGGTGCAAATGTTTTTGGGGGAATTCACAACTTCCAAAGTGACATCTTTCCAACGCTTGTTTTGTTCGACGGACAATTCAAAACATTTTGTTTCCGATCATCACACGAGACAAAGAAAAGCAGCAAGTCCTCATCATTTAGAACGAGGTTGTGTTTTCTGTTGGTCGACTGATCCTTTCAGCTCGAATGTCATTTACAATCCTGAGAATCACGTTTATGTTCAGTAGAAAACGTGTTTTGTTTCGATACGAGCTCCTGATCTAATTCAGCACTCTTCTTTGGAGATTAGCATGTTTTGCAGAGCAGGTTTCTGGGTTACAGGTTCCCCCGTTCATCCGTTCATCCTATAATCAGGTTGTTGGTATGAAATGGTATTTTTAAGAATAAAAAGGGAAATAAATGTGGACATTCAAAATTAAATTACAAACTGAGTAAACTGTTGATTTCCAAAATGTATAAATGTGGTTTTGGCGCTGACCGTCTCATCTAAAAAGGTAGAGTTAGGATTTGTATTGTCTTTTAACATGAGCATGTTTTACAGTCCCCTGTTTATCGGATTATCCTTCAATCAGATTGTGATGAACAGCCCTCTCATAAACAATAAAAACCCATTGTGTGTAAATGTGAGTAGCCTGTAGCTTGAAAATGGGTTTACATGCATTTTATTTGGGAGAAAGCTGCAGGCGTGAAAATGAAGGCACCGGAGCCTGAACACACCCACTTTCCTCCTTCCTCCTTCCTCCTTCCTCCCTCCTCCCCTCCTCTCTTGGATAATTAGCAAATTAATTATGAAGACAATAACCTGGAAATCTCACATAAAAAAATTAAAAATCTGCTCTCTTTGTTTTGATGCAACAGGATGAGCAGAGGGAGCATTTCACGTGACACGGATTATTTAAACATATATAGATTCCTTGATGTTACCTTCATGTCTCCTATGACAGTCTGGAAAAGCCCCCCCAGCGCGCTGCACTCCCTCTCCATCACCGTCTCCATCTTCAGCCGTGTCCACGGAAAATATCACAACCCACTGTCTCACTCAGAGCTCCTGCAGTCCATAAATGAAGCAATTAAAGAGAGGAGAGGGGGGCGGCGGCTCAGAGTCGCTCTGCAGGGTTTCCCCGGCTGAAGGAGACCAGAACACGGACACGAGCAGCAGCAGAGCCGGCGATCAGTTCCCACTCGGGGCAGATAGATCCCATGTCCGCGGGGGGAGACGCATGTTGGAGCGGAGAGAAGATTGCAGGAAACCGCCAACGACGCCGCCGGAGGATCAACTTCACACGGAGAGCTGCTCCACTGAGCTCTGCTGCTCGGGAACGCGCCGGGAGGGAGACGTGGACGCGCGTCCGCTTGGCCCCGCCCTCAGCCGAGGAAGCGTTTTGATAAAGGCAAAAGAGAGGGTGACATAAAATACAATAAAGCTATAAAATACAATAAAGCTATAAAATACCATAAAGCTATAAAATACAATAAAGCTATAAAATACAATAAAGCTATAAAATACAATAAAGCTATAAAATACCATAAAGCTATAAAATACAATAAAGCTATAAAATACAATAAAGCTATAAAATACCATAAAGCTATAAAATACCATAAAGCTATAAAATACAATAAAGCTATAAAATACCATAAAGCTATAAAATACCATAAAGCTATAAAATACAATAAAGCTATAAAATACAATAAAGCTATAAAATACCATAAAGCTATAAAATACCATAAAGCTATAAAATACAATAAAGCTATAAAATACCATAAAGCTATAAAATACCATAAAGCTATAAAATACAATAAAGCTATAAAATACCATAAAGCCATAAAATACAATAAAGCTATAAAATACCATAAAGCTATAAAATACCATAAAGCTATAAAATACCATTAAGCTATAAAATACAATAAAGCTATAAAATACAATAAAGCTATAAAATACAATAAAGTTATGGACATATGAAGGAATCTACATGACCTACAAATAAAAACAGTACAATATATAAGATGGAGAAATAAAATATAAGAAATATCAGTAACATTAGGAGAGAAGGAAACATTAAGAAGACCACACACGTTTTAGAATTAATACATCATTAAATAATCAAAAATAAAACGTATAACTATTAATATCAAACAAAGGACCAAAACTATATTTACAGATCAGTTCATATTTTGTCTTATCTTTTGTCTTTCTTGTCTTATTTTCTTACTTTCTTTAATTAAGGGCCAATAGAAATATAGATATCTTTAAAAGATAAATATAATATAATAAATTATAAAATAAGTTTATAATTGAAAAAATAAAATACTATAATATACATGCAATGGAATATAATTCAAACATCGATCTGTTGATTACTGGAATGAAGGTGGTTATTTCTACCTGTTGGCTGAAAGTCCTCGTTTAGAAACCACTGCAGGACATAAAAGGCCTTCACACTGTGGTTCCACAGCATCACCGCACTGTCTGAGCGAGTCTGACACACTCAGATATTTAAAACTGCATCGCCACCTAGCGAGTAGTTCACTGAACTGTTCGGGAAACATGGATATCAAGTTGAAGAGGAGACATCAGGAGGACGGGAAGAAGACAACAAAGAAGAGAAATACCAACAGGAGAGGTGACCGGCCTTCTGTGGCCCTTCAGACAGGACGCGCTTTGAGAAACCACACATGTTAAAGGTCAAAACTGTGCTGTGAGGACGCTCACTCGTCTTTCTGTCACGTGGTTTGCTTTCCAGAGTAACACACATGTCAGAGAGTCAACATTCACGAGCCTCAACATGTACTTCTGAGGTTTCCCAGGGAGAGGTTATGAGATGATGGGCCCCCGAGCACGAACATGTGAAGGGCCTCGACTCCCTCTTACATAAGAACAAGAGCCACCGACTCAAAGAGACACATTTCTGGTCGTCGTGCGTCTCTTTGTAGTCGTTTTGTGTCTCTTTTTTTAACGTTAGCATCTTGTTTTGTTTGTGTTGTATATCTTTGCGGTTATTTTGCATCACTTTGGCTGTTTTGTGTCTCTTTTTCTTTGCTTTGCTTCGCTTTGTAGTCATTTAGCTTTTGTTTGTGGTTGCTTTACATTTGTTTGTAGTCGTTTTGAGTCTCTTTTTTCATTTGTTTTCCATACCTTCGTAGTTGTTTTGCATGTTGTTTTTTTGGTTGTTTTGCTTCTCTCTCTGGTCAATTTGTGTCTCTTTTGCTACTTCCCAACAGGAAACGTTAGCAGTAGCTTCAAACGGAGGCTCCGGCCCAGCGGCCCGTTCTAACCCTCTCATCGCTGACGTTCATGTCAGTTGGAGGACACCTAGTGGTAAAACATAGTCAGTGACTCTTTCTCTGAACTGCATAAAGCTACATCAGACCTTTATGTGTCCCTCATTCACCCATGAACACATTATTTGACTCTTTGGGTAATACTTTAATACTCTTTAGTCTCATGAAACACAAACTCTCCTCTCAGCTTTCTGTCATCCATCAAACGCAACAAAATGCTCCTGAAATGTTTGTGTTTGGTTCAGTTTTTCTGTTAGCTTATACAATAAATCAAGAATGTGTGAAGAACGTTGATCATTTCAAACATCCAATCAAAGAAAGAAGTTGTTCTTCAAATGCAGTTTCACTGGTGCCCCTCCACAGCAGAGCTCAACAGCCATGTGACGAAGAGTTTCCACTACTGCTGAGAGGGGAAACCTGCAGACTTCTGGCCCTAAACCGGAGCTCCGGGGTCTGGGCTGAGGCCAGCGGGGCCGACCGGTTTGCTGGAGGAAGATCTGGAATCAGATGGTGAAGCTGGCAGAGTTTCAAACAGTCGAAGCTGTGTCGTTTTAACCACACAGACTGGCTGCTTAATGACAGGGGGAAACAACACACACACACACACACAAGCAGTGCTCCGTGTCATTATCTCCCTAAAACAGGAGAGGACTAAACTAATAACAGCTATCAGAGAGAGGGGGAGAAGGGGGAGAAAGATGTGGGAGGGAAGTGAGAAGACGAGGAGCTCTTGCTTCTCTTGAGTCTCATGACTCAATGACGATTCATGAGGATTCAGAAGTCGTAGCGATGACGATTCTCTCATTTAATCAGCTTGTAAGGTAGGATGAGAGTTTTCAGAGGGACGAGAAGCTTCTGACCCGAGAGGCTTCTTAAAAATAAAAACAAACTTCAAAAATATCAAAACGTAAGAGAAACAGCACATAATCCTTTAAAAACAGTTTCATCACTTTTCTATATTTTTAAAGTTTGAGTTTCGATGTGTTCTTTAAACTCGCATAAAAATATATTTACAATCAATAAGTTTACCACTTAAACAATGCATTTTTGATATGATTCATTTTGCACAACTTCTAATCTTTAATTACATCTTTTGAATCAATTATAAATGTCTTTTCAACATCGCCGTATTTTAAACATCGAAATATTGTTTGTATATTGCTGTAAACCAAACGATGTTTTGACCGGCTTATTTATTTATTTATTTTTCAGGGACAATGCACACTAATTAACAGTTACACTGTAAGTGAGCCAGAGTTAGCCAGAGAGGCTAATTTCCATCTGCTGTCCCCGGCCAGATGTTTCAAGGCAACTAAAATAACAAAATCTAAAATTGAAACAGAGTTAAAATTCATAGAGAAACAGACAGCAACATATAGATAAAACTGAAACACAGCAAAAGAAAAGTGTACGACATTAAAGCAGCGCAGACATAACAGGTTTCAGCATGCGTCACGCAGAACAGCCCCACCTACAGGACAAGCACATGTAACACTGAAGCACTTAACATACACATCAAAAAAATGGAAAATAGCAACACTGATCAAGACAAACGCACATATAGGAAAAACAAGCAGGCAGGACAGACAGTACATCAATGGTGGCACACCTGATTGGCAACAAGCCATTTCTTTAAGTGATGCTTGAATGTTTGGTACGTGTTAGTATTAGTACATTGTTTAAACTGTACAGCCCCACTCGCTTGCCGTCGTGTATTTTACATGCAACATAGCGCTGGGCTACAGCCCACAACGAGTCTCCAACATTAACGAACAAGTTTACATTTCGTCCACGCTGCGGTAGCTACAAGCCAACGCTACCAGCTAACATGCGAACGCTACAAGCTAGCAGCCTCGCCCGCTCGTTTACGTTGCTCCTTAAATCCCGTGCCTCGTTTCCAGACATGCATTCAAAGTTGTAGACAATCGCCAAGCCAAAGTCCCTGTGCAGGCATGTTCCAGCAGTAAACATCTGTATTTTACATGAACATAGACAATGTGCTCTGCTCTCATTACGATGTCCTGGGGAGCGTCGAGTTGACAGCACAGTCTATAGTTCCAGATTGATGTTTTATATGAAACACTAGAGTTTAAATCACGGCTTCATGTAGACCACTAATCACTGACCAGCGTAATATGACAGAGAAATACAGTCCAAGTAAACAATAGCACGTCTTTCAACCAACATTTTAAAACAAAGTGGTGTTTTGAGACACGTTGAAACCGCATTTTAAGTTGAAAGCTGGTGAAAATAGGCCTTAGCTGTTCAGACCCAATTTCAACCAGGAATCAGGGTTGGCGCTCACTGGGTAGACAGATCTTAAAGCATGGTCACTGGCCGTGATAACAAGCAGCTGTTTGCAGGACTGCAAGCAGCTGAGCCAGACTCTTGATGCCCATCCTCTAATTTTCCTGAGATCAACCACCTGCTTGGCAAACTCTCCCATAAGCTTAATAAACCAGTAACTTAAACTGATCTACCATGTCATGTAAAAAAACATCTGAACACAATATAGTACTACTTTGATATACTACGCAGCATCGTCACACAAAGGCACTTTTGCAAATGACGTTCAAGACAGACAGTTCAGTTCCAAGTACTTTATTGAATTTCATAAAAAGTTGATGCCAGGACAGACTGCAGTCAGGAACCTGAGAACAGAAATATCATTTAGCAAGTTTGCAATGCATTCATCTCAACTAGAAAGCATTGGAGTTTTCTTCACCCTCATGTAAAACATAATTTGTAGCATTGCATATTTAATCTGGTCAAGAACATATAAAGTTCAACAAACTTACTGTGAAGATACTCGAGGTCACTGGCGTCAGTTTTAAACACGCACCAGTGGCTGCTGCCACCTGCGACGGTCCGGGGACGCCATGGGAATTGGTCTTGAACTTCTTGGATCAACATTCGCGTTGGCAGGCTGCACATTACCAGAAAACCCTCCAAGAAAAGAAGAATCCCACATTCCAGCTTTGCTTTGAAACACCTCCTGCTGGGGTTTGGATGGCGACTGAGGACCAGATCGCATAATAATTCCACTACTTGAAGAAACACCCGACTCAAATCTTTCTCCATCCTGGGGTAAGACACCATTTGCATTGGGGTTCGCTTGAGGTGGCTGCTGGAAACAGGCCTGCCAGGGCTTGGACGGCGGCTGAGAACCAGATCGCATAATAACTCCACTACTCGAAGGGACATCCGACTCAATTCTTTTCTGGGATAATACTAAATCCCACATGCCAGCTTTGGTCTGGAACACACCATTTGCATTAGCTCGAGGTGGCTGCTGGTAACTAGCCTGCTGGGGCCTGGACGGCGGCTGGTAACTAGCCTGCTGGGGCCTGGACGGCGGCTGGTAACTAGCCTGCTGGGGCCTGGACGGCGGCTGGTAACTAGCCTGCTGGGGCCTGGACGGCGGCTGGTAACTAGCCTGCTGGGGCCTGGACGGCGGCTGGTAACTAGCCTGCTGGGGCTTGGACGGCGGCTGGTAACTAGCCTGCTGGGGCTTGGACGGCGGCTGGTAACTAGCCTGCTGGGGCTTGGACGGCGGCTGGTAACTAGCCTGCTGGGGCTTGGACGGCGGCTGGTAACTAGCCTGCTGGGGCTTGGACGGCGGCTGGTAACTAGCCTGCTGGGGCTTGGACGGCAGAGGACCAGATAGCATAATAATTCCACTACTTGAAGCAATACCCGACTCAAATCTTTTTCCATTCTTCGGAAAATCCCACATTGGAGAATTGGGGTTAGCTTGAGGTGGCTGCTGGGAGTTTTTTGTGAGTTTCCGAATGAGCCGTGAGCCAGGGACGTAACTAGAAACACTTCCCTCTGGACTGTAACTATCTACTTGCCCACTTTCACTGGATCCAGAACTACCCAGAAAGCCTCCAGGCTGTGCAGACCTATCGTAGTTGGATGCAAAAGCAGGTTTATAGTTTCCTGGATAATCAAAGTGAGGCGTAATGGCACTGGAGCCTCCACTTCTGTAGCTGAGTGCTAGAAGAAGAAAAACATTTCAGAAGGCCAGTTCTGTAAAGAAGTTGCTAAATTGAAAATGTAGCATGAAGTCTTACCATTTACATGCTGCCCAAAAGCAAACAGTGAGAGCACAAGCACTCTGAAAAAAATATGATGAAGTGATTAAACACATGACAGAGGAATTATACAGCTGCTGAAACAAAGACGAGTAATCGTACCTCACGCAAAATCCAAAAGACATTTTTGGTTCTCAAACTGAAGCTACACCGCCTGCAATATGTGTTGCTGTTTGCCGGGAACCCAACAGACTCTAGTGTTTCAGCTTTCTGACTACTGCACAGACAGTGGACCTTTTCAAGTGTTGGTGCCGACCAATCATGTCTCACGCTGATGATGTAATTGTAATCAGGCTGGGATGTCCACTCTCACAACCTGGGCAGGTGTTTGCAATTCAGCTAATTCCACACATTTCTTCAGTTCAGTTTGTAGATCTGCTTTAAAGGTAAATTCATACAAATTACAAACCTCCCCAGGCTGCGAGACAAATGTCCTCATACAGACAGTAGTTAAAGTGCTTTTGCTTTCATTCGTTGAGGTTTTCAGATTTCCACCTCCGAGATGTCTGCCTCAACTCAAACACAACAGAAGTTAAAACAGAACTAGAAACAAGAGAAAAGAAGAAGCGTGTTGCTCTGCTATTAAGCTCTTTATCTAAACACAATGAAGCTGTATTAAAATCAACCTGATGTCCGTCATGTTGTTGAGAAAAGACAAATGTGTTTAGGGATGTTGCTGTACATTACATCCATATTAGTATGTCATTTAGACACAGCTGCAGCGAGTACTGCATACAATTTAGTGTTTTCTCACTGACGTGGACAGGTGACACTGGATTTTTCTGCAAGTGTAAAAGACAGAGGTTGGTTGACAGTGGCTTCTCTCACAAATGAATGAATGAATGAATGAAATGTATTTATAGAGCGCTTTTCACAGACATAACATCACAAAGTGCTTAACAGAGCAGAAGTTTAAAAGCATAAAAAACACAATGTGACCATAGGGTCAATAAATTACATACACAGAGAAAAATAAAAAATACAAAAAATTAAAAATAATAAAAAATAAAATTAAAAATTAAAACGTATTTTAAGAGCAGGTCTCGGACATGGGTTTTTACTCAAACGCCAGCCTAAACAGGTGGGTTTTGAGCTGGCTTTTAAAAGTAGTCACAGTATCTGCGAGGCGCAGAGTTGCAGGCAGAGCATTCCAGAGCCTCGGGGCCACTGCCTCAAAGGCTCGGTCACCACGGCTCTTAAATCGTGTGCGTGGGACTGACAGAAGACCTCGAGCGTTTGACCTGAGAGTGCGGGCGGGTGAATAGGGGCGAAGTAGATCAGCTACATAAGTCGGAGCCTGATCGGAGAAGTCGGAGATCGGAGTACGGGGGTGATGTGAGACCGTCTATTTGTCCTGGTGAGTAATCTGGCGGCAGCATTTTGGATGACATGCAGACGGTTAAGAGCAGATGCACTGAGTGATGTGAAAAGTGAGTTACAGTTGTCAATGCGAGAGGAGATACATGTGTGTATGATCATCTCTAATTCAGGTGTTGATACTACAGATCTCAGTTTACTGATATTTCTTAGATGGAAGAAACATGACCTGGACAGCTGCTTAACATGAGGGTCAAACGACATGGATCGATCAAAGAAAATCCCAAGATTGCGCAGGTTGCAATGGGCAGCAGAGGAGAGTGGACTGATAATCTGCCTGATCATGGGGACAAACTCCTCTGGAGCAATAACTAGGACCTCCGTCTTAGAGTCGTTGAGTTGTAAGCAGTTTTCTGCCGTCCAGTCTCTGATGGCATGGACACAGTCCAGGAGCCGAGTTAATGTGAATGCCTTGCTGGGTTTGAATGACAGATGAAGTTGGATATCATCTGCATATAAATGATAGGACACATTATAACTTTTTATAATCGGCCCCAAAGGTAGCAGATAAAGGGAAAATAACAGAGGCCCCAGAACCGAGCCCTGCGGTACGCCACAAGACAGTGGAGAGGTAACAGACACAAAATCACCCACAGAGACATTGAAACTTCTGTCATTGAGGTAAGATGTAAACCAGTCTAACGCTATGCCAGTTATGCCCACCCAATCACGTAGCCTCTTAATCAGGATGTCATGGTCTACTGTGTAAAATGCAGAACTGAGGTCCAGAAGAACTAACACAGAGCAGTCACCTGCATCAGCACACATGAGAATGTCATTTGAAACCCTCAGGAGAGCGGTTTCAGTAGAGTGTTGCTTACGAAACCCAGACTGGAACTTGTCATACATGTTGTGCCTCTCCAGTGCAGCAGTAAGTTGTTTGGCCACCAC
The DNA here is from genome assembly GCA_028022725.1 of Lycodopsis pacificus. Lineage (NCBI taxonomy): Eukaryota > Metazoa > Chordata > Actinopteri > Perciformes > Zoarcidae > Lycodopsis > Lycodopsis pacificus. Next base: position 1,891,755 of record CM051706.1, on the reverse strand, counting down.
TTTCTCTAAAATGTTGGACAAGAAAGGTAGTTTTGATATGGGCCTGTAGTTGATGGGCAAAGCTGGATCTAAGTTTGGTTTCTTTAATATGGGCTGGATAGTGGCAAGTTTGAAATAGGAAGGGACAATTCCTGTAGACAATGAGGAATTGACAATAGATGTTACTGCAGGGCCAATAATTAGCAGAACTTTCTTAAATAGAGGATGGTATTATATCCAGAGGGTAAGATGATGGCTTTGTTTTGTTAATTAAGTCCATCAGGTCTTGAAGGCTGATAGGCTGGAAAGAGTCCAGAACAGCAGGAGATTGCGAGGAGCTACATGTAGATGAACAAATCCCAGGCTGAATGCCAGACCTAATACCTGTTACCTTATCATTAAACAAATTAAGTTCCAGAAATCACCACCCACCACTGAAGTGACTGGTCAAATCACAAACAGGCCGGTAGTTCCAGTTAAAACACTTTATTGCTGAGTTTGGCTTGACAGGGTGTACAGAAATACCGTTGCAATATAAAAATATGAATATATATAGGAAGAATAACAAAGGAAAACCATTAAACCCAAGCATTGTAAGAACGACATGGCTACACCGCTATGCTTAGCACGGCCATGAGGTGGAACCCGAGGCCACAATGGTGACAGCTACCGACACTAACTCATCCCATTACAGGGAATAGTTAACAATTAACAGCAATTAACCATCGAGACATTTAGTTATATCACAAACACCAAGATACAGACTAAATATAACAAATACCAACCTGTGGACATAGTACCTGATTAAACTTAGACTTCAACACACTGTAGGCTTAGGTTTTCTTTTGCCCTTCGATATTAGTGTCCTGCTTCTGCTGATTTTCCAAAGCATGTAAAACTAGAGTTCTCCTCTGCGGGCTGCTATTGATTTTAGGACACTATGAAAAGCCACAGCAGTGATTTAGCAGAGGTTTTTTTTGCAGAATTATCTTGTCAGAGGAACAATAGGACTGTGCAAACAGTTTCATATGACACAAAGACGCAAGTCATGCAATCATGAAAACAGCAACTACCTGTTTTTGGAATATATTTAAATCATGGTGGCATTAATCCACCGTGACTATATAAATGGACATGTACTGTGCTTTTATTGAGCATGAAATATGTAAATTTAGTTTTTAATAAACACCAAACTGAGCCAGTAAGGGAGAAGATACACTTCCAGAAATTAGGACGGGAAAAGGAACGGAAACCGTAAAAGATGCACATAAAAGGAAAGCGGTAAGTGAGTAGTGATGGAAATAAAGAACTATAGCGAGGGTCTTTTATTTGAGGCCCAGCTCGTTCCATCTCTGTTGATGTCGCAGTGACCCATCAAGGCTTTCCTGAACTTCTCCAGGTCTGTGGCACTGATGCTGGAGGACAGGGTTCAACAGGTCAGAGATGCAAAATAAATTACAATGACTGATAATTGTTAAAATCCTCCATCTCTTGTAAAGTATGTAATGGCAACCTTTCATCTTCCATCATGTCCTTAACAAATCCAGCCACTTCAGGGCCCTCCAATGCACCCGTCTTACTCTACACAGGGAATAACTCATGGAATCAGGGGTGAAAAATAAAACTTTCCAAACCAAATGTCAGGAAAATGAGTGTTCTGAAACTCCATAGGGTAAACATGAGTTTCAAACCAGAAATGTAGAAGCATTAATAACCTAGTATGTTAACTTCAACTGATCTACCATGTCACAAAGGCATAACATCTGATCAAAATAAAGACGTTATGGTACTATTCCATCGAGATACCGTGGTCATTTTGCAAATGACGTTCATGACAGACAGTTCAGTTCCAAGTACTTTATTGAATTTCATAAAAGTTGATGCCAGGACAGACTGCGGTCAGGAACCTGAGAACAGAAATATCAATAAGCAAGTTTGCAATGCATTCATCGCAACTACAAAGAAATTTGCATTGGAATTTTCTTCACCCTCATGTAAAACATAATTTGTAGCATTGAATATTTAATCTGGTCAAGAACATATAAAATTCAACAAACTTACTGTGAAGATACTCGAGGTCACTGGTGTCCATTTTAAACACGCACCAGTGGCTGCTGCCACCTGGGATGGTCCGGGGACGCCATGGGAATTGGTCTTGAACTTCTTGGATCAACATTCGCGTTGGCAGGCTGCACGTTACCAGAAAACCCTCCAAGAAAAGAAGAATCCCACATTCCAGCTTTGCTTTGAAACACCTCCTGCTGGGGTTTGGACAGGGAACCAGATCGCATAATTCCACTACTTGAAGGCACATCTGACTCAAATCTTTTTCCAGTCTGGGATAAGACTAAATCCCGCATGCCAGCTTTGGTCTGGAAGACACCAGTTGCATTGGAGTCAGCTCGAGGAGGCTGCTGGTAGCTGGCCTGCTGGGGCTTGGAGGGAGACTGGTAGCTGGCCTGCTGGGGCTTGGAGGGAGACTGGTAGCTGGCCTGCTGGGGCTTGGAGGGAGACTGGTAGCTGGCCTGCTGGGGCTTGGAGGGAGACTGGTAGCTGGCCTGCTGGGGCTTGGAGGGAGACTGGTAGCTGGCCTGCTGGGGCTTGGAGGGAGACTGGTAGCTGGCCTGCTGGGGCTTGGAGGGAGACTGGTAGCTGGCCTGCTGGGGCTTGGAGGGAGACTGGTAGCTGGCCTGCTGGGGCTTGGAGGGAGACTGGTAGCTGGCCTGCTGGGGCTTGGAGGGAGACTGGTAGCTGGCCTGCTGGGGCTTGGAGGGAGACTGGTAGCTGGCCTGCTGGGGCTTGGAGGGAGACTGGTAGCTGGCCTGCTGGGGCTTGGAGGGAGACTGGTAGCTGGCCTGCTGGGGCTTGGAGGGAGACTGGTAGCTGGCCTGCTGGGGCTTGGAGGGAGACTGGTAGCTGGCCTGCTGGGGCTTGGAGGGAGACTGGTAGCTGGCCTGCTGGGGCTTGGAGGGAGACTGGTAGCTGGCCTGCTGGGGCTTGGAGGGAGACTGGTAGCTGGCCTGCTGGGGCTTGGAGGGAGACTGGTAGCTGGCCTGCTGGGGCTTGGAGGGAGACTGGTAGCTGGCCTGCTGGGGCTTGGAGGGAGACTGGTAGCTGGCCTGCTGGGGCTTGGAGGGAGACTGGTAGCTGGCCTGCTGGGGCTTGGAGGGAGACTGGTAGCTGGCCTGCTGGGGCTTGGAGGGAGACTGGTAGCTGGCCTGCTGGGGCTTGGAGGGAGACTGGTAGCTGGCCTGCTGGGGCTTGGAGGGAGACTGGTAGCTGGCCTGCTGGGGCTTGGAGGGAGACTGGTAGCTGGCCTGCTGGGGCTTGGAGGGAGACTGGTAGCTGGCCTGCTGGGGCTTGGAGGGAGACTGGTAGCTGGCCTGCTGGGGCTTGGAGGGAGACTGGTAGCTGGCCTGCTGGGGCTTGGAGGGAGACTGGTAGCTGGCCTGCTGGGGCTTGGAGGGAGACTGGTAGCTGGCCTGCTGGGGCTTGGAGGGAGACTGGTAGCTGGCCTGCTGGGGCTTGGAGGGAGACTGGTAGCTGGCCTGCTGGGGCTTGGAGGGAGACTGGTAGCTGGCCTGCTGGGGCTTGGAGGGAGACTGGTAGCTGGCCTGCTGGGGCTTGGAGGGAGACTGGTAGCTGGCCTGCTGGGGCTTGGAGGGAGACTGGTAGCTGGCCTGCTGGGGCTTGGAGGGAGACTGGTAGCTGGCCTGCTGGGGCTTGGAGGGAGACTGGTAGCTGGCCTGCTGGGGCTTGGAGGGAGACTGGTAGCTGGCCTGCTGCGGCTTGGAGGGAGACTGGTAGCTGGCCTGCTGCGGCTTGGAGGGAGACTGGTAGCTGGCCTGCTGCGGCTTGGAGGGAGACTGGTAGCTGGCCTGCTGCGGCTTGGAGGGAGACTGGTAGCTGGCCTGCTGCGGCTTGGAGGGAGACTGGTAGCTGGCCTGCTGCGGCTTGGAGGGAGACTGGTAGCTGGCCTGCTGCGGCTTGGAGGGAGACTGGTAGCTGGCCTGCTGCGGCTTGGAGGGAGACTGGTAGCTGGCCTGCTGCGGCTTGGAGGGAGACTGGTAGCTGGCCTGCTGCGGCTTGGAGGGAGACTGGTAGCTGGCCTGCTGCGGCTTGGAGGGAGACTGGTAGCTGGCCTGCTGCGGCTTGGAGGGAGACTGGTAGCTGGCCTGCTGCGGCTTGGAGGGAGACTGGTAGCTGGCCTGCTGGGGCTTGGAGGGAGACTGGTAGCTGGCCTGCTGGGGCTTGGAGGGAGACTGGTAGCTGGCCTGCTGGGGCTTGGAGGGAGACTGGAATCTAGCCTGCTGGGGCTTGGAGGGAGACTGGAATCTAGCCTGCTGGGGCTTGGAGGGAGACTGGAATCTAGCCTGCTGGGGCTTGGAGGGAGACTGGAATCTAGCCTGCTGGGGCTTGGAGGGAGACTGGAATCTAGCCTGCTGGGGCTTGGAGGGAGACTGGAATCTAGCCTGCTGGGGCTTGGAGGGAGACTGGAATCTAGCCTGCTGGGGCTTGGAGGGAGACTGGAATCTAGCCTGCTGGGGCTTGGAGGGAGACTGGAATCTAGCCTGCTGGGGCTTGGAGGGAGACTGGAATCTAGCCTGCTGGGGCTTGGAGGGAGACTGGAATCTAGCCTGCTGGGGCTTGGAGGGAGACTGGAATCTAGCCTGCTGGGGCTTGGAGGGAGACTGGAATCTAGCCTGCTGGGGCTTGGAGGGAGACTGGAATCTAGCCTGCTGGGGCTTGGAGGGAGACTGGTAGCCAGTCTGCTGGGGCTTGGGGGGCAACTGGTAGCCAGTCTGCTGGGGCTTGGGGGGCAACTGGTAGCCAGTCTGCTGGGGCTTGGGGGGCAACTGGTAGCCAGTCTGCTGGGGCTTGGGGGGCAACTGGTAGCCAGTCTGCTGGGGCTTGGGGGGCAACTGGTAGCCAGTCTGCTGGGGCTTGGGGGGCAACTGGTAGCCAGTCTGCTGGGGCTTGGGGGGCAACTGGTAGCCAGTCTGCTGGGGCTTGGGGGGCAACTGGTAGCCAGTCTGCTGGGGCTTGGGGGGCAACTGGTAGCCAGTCTGCTGGGGCTTGGGGGGCAACTGGTAGCCAGTCTGCTGGGGCTTGGGGGGCAACTGGTAGCCAGTCTGCTGGGGCTTGGGGGGCAACTGGTAGCCAGTCTGCTGGGGCTTGGGGGGCAACTGGTAGCCAGTCTGCTGGGGCTTGGGGGGCAACTGGTAGCCAGTCTGCTGGGGCTTGGGGGGCAACTGGTAGCCAGTCTGCTGGGGCTTGGGGGGCAACTGGTAGCCAGTCTGCTGGGGCTTGGGGGGCAACTGGTAGCCAGTCTGCTGGGGCTTGGGGGGCAACTGGTAGCCAGTCTGCTGGGGCTTGGGGGGCAACTGGTAGCCAGTCTGCTGGGGCTTGGGGGGCAACTGGTAGCCAGTCTGCTGGGGCTTGGGGGGCAACTGGTAGCCAGTCTGCTGGGGCTGAGGACCAGATAGCATAATAATTCCACTACTTGAAGCAATACCTGACTCAAATCTTTTTCCAATCTTTGGCAGGACAATATCCCCCATTGCACCTTTGGTGTGGAAGCCACCCTTTGAATTGGGGTTAGCTTGAGGTGGCTGCTGGGAGTTTTGGGTGGGTTTTCGAATGATCCGTGAGCCAGGGATGTAACTAGAAACACTTCCCTCTGGACTGTAACTATCTACTTGCCCACTTTCACTGGATCCAGAACTACCCAGAAACCCTCCAGGCTGTGCAAACCCATCATAAGTGGATGCAAAAGCAGGTTTATAGTTTCCTGGATAATCAAAGTGAGGCGTAACGCCACTGGAGCCTCCACTTCTGTAGCTGAGTGCTAGAAGAAGAAAAACATTTCAGAAGGCCAGTTCTGTAAAGAAGTTGCTAAATTGAAAATGTAGCTCTTGTAGCATGAAGTCTTACCATTTACATGCTGCCCAAAAGCAAACAGTGAGAGCACAAGCACTCTGAAAAAAATATGATGAAGTGATTAAACACATGACAGAGGAATTATACAGCTGCTGAAACAAAGACGAGTAATCGTACCTCACGCAAAATCCAAAAGACATTTTTGGTTCTCAAACTGAAGCTACACCGCCTGCAATATGTGTTGCTGTTTGCCGGGAACCCAACAGACTCTAGTGTTTCAGCTTTCTGACTACTGCACAGACAGTGGACCTTTTCAAGTGTTGGTGCCGACCAATCATGTCTCACGCTGATGATGTAATTGTAATCAGGCTGGGATGTCCACTCTCACAACCTGGGCAGGTGTTTGCAATTCAGCTAATTCCACACATTTCTTCAGTTCAGTTTGTAGATCTGCTTTAAAGGTAAATTCATACAAATTACAAACCTCCCCAGGCTGCGAGACAAATGTCCTCATACAGACAGTAGTTAAAGTGCTTTTGCTTTCATTCGTTGAGGTTTTCAGATTTCCACCTCCGAGATGTCTGCCTCAACTCAAACACAACAGAAGTTAAAACAGAACTAGAAACAAGAGAAAAGAAGAAGCGTGTTGCTCTGCTATTAAGCTCTTTATCTAAACACAATGAAGCTGTATTAAAATCAACCTGATGTCCGTCATGTTGTTGAGAAAAGACAAATGTGTTTAGGGATGTTGCTGTACATTACATCCATATTAGTATGTCATTTAGACACAGCTGCAGCGAGTACTGCATACAATTTAGTGTTTTCTCACTGACGTGGACAGGTGACACTGGATTTTTCTGCAAGTGTAAAAGACAGTGGCTTCTCTCACAAATGAAGTTCCAGAAATCTCCAACCACCACTGAAGTGACAAATCAAATCACAAACAGTCCGGTAGTTCCAGTTAAAACACTTTATTGCTGAGTTTGGCTTGACAGGGTGTACAGAAATAGGGGGAGGTGGAGCATACCACTCTTAGAGGGGAGTTGGAATAGTCAAATTGGTGTGGCCTTTGTAAGAGCTGGCCCCGGATATCTGTTGGAAATAACAACACAATAATAACAACTTGTAGCCAATACTTGAGTCTTTAACCGTTTGGCAGTTTAGGAAGGCTGGCGATGTGGGATACTGGCTGGGTGTAAAAGCGATCTCCTACTTTTGCTTACACAGTCCTTATTCTGCCATCAGGTGCAGAAACAGTCTGAGCGATCAGTCCTCCGGGCCATAAGGCTCGTGAGTGACCTTATTTTCCTCTCCCAACGGCCTCCAAAATGGGAGCACATGGCAGGTTAAAGGTGAACTTGATCTGTTGGGAAGCAAGCTGGGCTTGTAGGTCTGACTGCAGTGAGGAGAAGGTCTCTTGTAGTTGAACGCGCTTCACCATTCAAATTCGGAGAGGAGATCTAAGTGCTCTGCCCTGGTGGTCATACATTTGAAGATGATTCCTCATCTCTTCAATAGTTTCCTGCCAATCGTTATGGTGTAGGTGGGGATCTGCCATTCGAGGCATTTGTTGTTTTCCCCGCCACTTTCTGCATTCTGTGCAATGATGCTGATCCCGTCGAACAGCCTCCCTACCCCTAAGAATTCAATATTTTTCCTCAGCTGGGCAAACACTTGTTCACTTACCGGATGGTGAAGCTGGTCATCAGGGTGATGGATGAGGAGCTGTGTAATTCTGGGCTTTGGATCAAGCATGATTGGGTGGAGGGCCTCAGCATTAACGACAGGAGTGTGGTGCAGCCTTCCCCCAACTCGGATGAGCAATGCAGTATTGTTGAACTCTTGGGCGAGAGTGATGAGGCGACTGCTGCCTGAGAGCGGGTTCCCAGCCAACAGCTGCTGACAGTCAGTGGAGAAACAGTCCTGCTGCACTCGTTGAAGTAGGAGTTTCTCTGCCTCTCTGCAGTTGACAGTGGTGAGCAGATTGTTAGCCGCAAACTACTCGTTGTCTGGCATAGTTGTTAGAACAGGTGCTACCGTGAGTCCACAGAAAACAACTTTATTTATTTCCTCACAGTTTGTAGAGATGGATGGCACCTGCTGCAGTTTTGGCCACTGGTCGGAGCTCTTCTGCATGAAGGCAGTGCCTTGGTACCAGCGAATGTTTGTTGTATGATCTTGAAGGTGCTTACCGCTGGTAATATCATCTGCAGGGTTATTTTCAGAATCCACATATCGCCATGACTTGATGAAACATGCTGCGTATGTCGCTACTGATGGCCACAGCGGGATCCAGGGTTGGGCCATGGAGCAGGAGCCGGTTTAGGTTATCACCTCTGAACTCGTAGGATCAGTTGAAGACCACCCGGTTCTGTCCATTGTGGGTCACCATATGATGTGGGATATAATAGCTGGCGGGTGTGTCTTCCTTACCAGGTTCCAACTTCTTGACATAGCCAGCAGTGACCAGTTTCTGAATCTCAGTATTGTAAGCTGCTGCTTTCTCTGGGTCTCTGGTCAGCTTCTTCTCTGTGGCTTGGAGCAGAGAGAGGACAGCTTCCTCTGGCGCCTTGACAGGAGCTATGTTCTGGACACGTAAGAGAGGGGTAGCATATCGGTGGACACTTTCTATCTCAACTCTTGCTGTTTTGCTCTCCAGAAGAGCCACGTCTTCTTTGTCCTGGCATGGGCGGGTGTAGGCCTTTTCACTGCGCAATTGCAGAACGTCCATTTGCCAAAGCTTTTCAGCTTGGCTGTAGATGTCTGCTGGTTGTGATATAATGAACATGAATAGACACTGCTGCTGTGACAGATGATGCCTTAGTCCCTGTGGTGGGCCTTGGAGAGACCACCCAAGGCGGGTCTTCACTGCTGCAGGTTCCTCCGGGGGGCCCCAGGCGTACTGGCTCTACTGGCATGTTCAAATGGGGCTGATCATTGAGTAGAACTTGGCGAACCAAGTGCAATGGCTGCAGGGGTAGATCCCTCAGGTGCCAATACTTCTTCTGTAAGGCCTCCACTGGATGTGTGTGTTCAGCTAGTCCAAGGCGTTTTGCAGTAAATGCTCGGTTGACAGAGAAAACACGGTGTGGATCGGCTGCTGGGGAGATAGTGAAGGAGACCATGGCGCCATGTAGAATCTGCAGCTCCTGTCTGACTGTTCTTAAGGGGAGGTCTTCTGGTTCCTACTTGAGTCCCAGCTGCTGGTCTGCTGGGTGGAGGAGGATATCATGCTCCGAACCATCATCCAGGATTGTATAGGCGTTCATGGATCCATCTCCATTTCTCAGCACCACTTTACTAACTTTATGGAGAACCTTCCACCCCTCCAGCGGCCGCTCGATGTATCGGACCTCTTCTCAGACGCTGTTAAAGGGGGCTCTACAGCGCTCTGACTTTCCTTGTGCTTCCTCTCTGCCATCAGTAGCCTGCTCGTTGATGTGTTGTGCAAAGAGATGTCTGTTTTCACATGTCTTGCAATGCACCTTTAGGTTATATTACGCAGCTCAATGGTCTCGGCCACAGCGCCAGCAGTGGTTGTTTTCCTTAATCCAAGTCTGCTTCTGGGTTGGGTTGAGAATCTGAAGATTGGCACAATTATTAAGTTAATGTTTACTATTGTCGCAGTAGGGGCAGTATATCTTACTGATGAGGGTGGTGGTTGTAATATTGCCACCTTCTGAGACATGGTGGCCCCACTGTAGGCTTGGTGTTTTTATTTTGCCCATTGGTATTAGTTTCCTTCTTCCTCCCTGAGCTGCTGCTGAACCTGGTGTTGCCTTCTTGCACTTAGAGCTCATACTCTAGCCAGTCAGCCAGCTCAAGGAGAGTTGGTATGGGCACCTTGAGGGGATGAACAAATACTCAAATTCAACTCTGCCTGTCCTTCCAGTTGCTCTAACATACTCACTAAGAAGCTAAGGACTAATTGGCCTAACTACTGCAACTCATAAATCTCTTGTGGCCCTTGTGACCTATACTGAGAACAAACATACTGCTCTTAGGTGAGTTGGAATAGTTCAAGTTGTGTGGCCTTTGAAACAAAGTGGGTAAAAACATGGTTTTGAGTGTTAAAGCCCATTGAAAATAGCATATTTCACATAACTTAAAATTTTTCGAAGCATATAAAATAGATTTATTTAGCCATTGATTTTAAGACACTGAAAAGCCACATTCAGTGATTTAATAATGCAGTTTTTGTTGCAAAATTATCATGTCAGAAGAAAAGGATAGCAGACAAAGATTTAATCATGTATTAATATTCATGCAACTGGTTCACAATAATGCTATGCAAACACCGTTTCATATATTAAGACATTACAAAGAAGCAAGTCATGCAATCATGAAAACAGCAACTAGGTATTTTTGCAATCCATATTTAAATCATGGTGGCATTAATCCATATACATTATGTTGCATTTTTAGACAGTACTGTGCTTTTATTGAGCATGAAATATGTAAATACATTAGCTTTTAAACACCAAACAGAGCCAGTAAGGGACGAGATACACTTCCAGAAATTAGGATGGGAAAAGGAATGGACAGTAAAAGATGCACATAAATTCATTGAAGTTCGTTGTTCTAGATCTTTCCATCGCCGTTTAAGTTTCCTGAACTTGTCCAGGTCTATGCCACTGATGCTTTATTCCAATATTGCAAACCGAAATAGCATTACCATACCACTAATATGTTACGCTCATCATGCGGTCAGCGGGCGAGGCTGCTAGCTTGTGTTAGCATGTTACGATAGCATGTTATAAACGGTAAACTTAGACATGTGTGTTAGTTAATGTCGGAGACACTTTCTTTGTAGACTGTCCCAGTAGCCCAACATTATGAAATAGAGTATATACTGTGCAATATCCAGGTCAGCATCGTTCCGTTTAAAAGAAGTCTATGGTCTCCGGTGAAGAGACGTTCAAAACGGGTCTAAAAGTCTGGTTTTTAATACTCGTTTTGTTTACAGATATCCAGCTTGAAAATATGGCAGATCTCCTGAAACCGGCTCCTGTGTGGCTTTGAAAACTACATTTAAAGGAGATTGTTTTATATAAGGAACATAGTTATATTTATATTGTGCTTTAATTAATACAAATTAACTGTTGCCGTATCTGGACGTTTGGCCTGTAAGTGGAAACTGTTGACGAGTTACTATCCAGTGAGCATTTTTCCGTTCAAAAGACGTTTAAAGGAAGTCTACGCCCAACGTTGAAAAGACGTTCAGAAATGGGTGAAAAACTCACTTTAACCATTTCTGAACGTCTTTTCAACATTGGGCGTAGACATCTTTTAAACGGAAAAATGCTCACTGGGACGCTACAGTGTAAAGAAAACTTGCCAAAATACAGTTTCCTGAGTGAATGTCAGGAAAATGAGTGTTCTGACACTCCATAGTGTAGACATGAGTTTCAAACCAGAAATGTAGAAGCATTAATAAACTAGTATGTTAACTTCAACTGATCTACCATTTCACAAAGCCCCAACATCTGATCAAAATAAAGTTATAGTACCATTCCAGCGAGATATAAAGCATTGTCACACAACAGTAATTATCCAAATGACGTTCATGACAGACAGTGCTGTTCAAAGTACTTTATTGAATTTCATATAAAGTTGATGCCAGGACAGACTGCGGTCAGGAACCTGAGAACAGAAATATAATTTAGCAAGTTTGCAACACAGTCAGCTCAACTAGAAAGAAATTTGCATTGGAATTTTCTTCACCCTCATGTAAAACATAATTTGTAGCATTGAATCTAGTCAATAACATATAACGTTCAACAAACTTACTGTGAAGATATTCGAGGTAACTGGTGTCCGTTTTAAACACGCACCAGTGGCTGCTGCCACCTGGGACGGTCCGGGGACGCCATGGGAATTGGTCTTGAACCTCTTGGAGCAACATTTGAGTTGGCAGACCTTTTTCTATTCTTGGGCAAGACAAAATCCCACATCGTGGCTTTGGTCTGGATGACACCATTTGCATTGGGGTTAGCTTGAGGTGGCTGCTGGTAACTAGCCTGCTGGGGCCTGGACGGCTGCTGGTAACTAGCCTGCTGGGGCCTGGACCGAATCAGGTAACTAGCCTGCTGGGGCCTGGACCGAATCAGGTAACTAGCCTGCTGGGGCCTGGACCGAATCAGGTAACTAGCCTGCTGGGGCCTGGACCGAATCAGGTAACTAGCCTGCTGGGGCCTGGATGGCAACTGGTAACTAGCCTGCTGGGGCTTGGACACCTGCTGGTAACTAGCCTGCTGGGGCTTGGACACCTGCTGGTAACTAGCCTGCTGGGGCTTGGACACCTGCTGGTAACTAGCCTGCTGGGGCTTGGACACCTGCTGGTAACTAGCCTGCTGGGGCTTGGACACCTGCTGGTAACTAGCCTGCTGGGGCTTGGACACCTGCTGGTAACTAGCCTGCTGGGGCTTGGACGGCGGCTGGTGACTAGCCTGCTGGGGCTTGGACGGCGGCTGGTGACTAGCCTGCTGGGGCTTGGACGGCGGCTGGTGACTAGCCTGCTGGGGCTTGGACGGCGGCTGGTGACTAGCCTGCTGGGGCTTGGACGGCGGCTGGTGACTAGCCTGCTGGGGCTTGGACGGCGGCTGGTGACTAGCCTGCTGGGGCTTGGACGGCGGCTGGTGACTAGCCTGCTGGGGCTTGGACGGCGGCTGGTGACTAGCCTGCTGGGGCTTGGACTGGGGCTGTGGGCCAGATAGCATAATAATGCCACTACTTGAAGCAATACCTGACTCAAATCTTTTTCCAATCTTTGGCAAGACAAAATCCCCCATTGCACCTTTGGTGTGGAAGCCACCCTTTGAATTGGGGGTAGCTTGAGGTGGCTGCTGGGAGTTTTTTGTGAGTTTCCGAATGATCCGTGAGCCAGGGACGTAACTAGAAACACTTCCCTCTGGACTGTAACTATCTACTTGCCCACTTTCTCTGGATCCAGAAGTACCCAGAAACCCTCCAGGCTGTGCAAACCTCTCATAATTGGATGCAAAAGCAGGTTTATAGTTTCCTGGATAATCAAAGTGAGGCATAATGGCACTGGAGCCTCCACTTCTGTAGCCAAGTGCTAGAAGAAGAAAAACATTTCAGAAGGCCAGTTCTGTAAAGAAGTTGCTAAATTGAAAATGCAGCTCTTGTAGCATGAAGTCTTACCATTTGCATGCTGCCCAAAAGCCAACAGTGAGAGCACAAGCACTCTGAAAAAAATATGATGAAGTGATTAAACACATGACAGAGGAATTATACAGCTGCTGAAACAAAGACGAGTAATCGTACTTCACGCAAAATCCAAAAGACATTTTTGGTTCTCAAACTGAAGCTACACCGCCTGCAATATGTGTTGCTGTTTGCCGGGAACCCAACCGACTCTAGTGTTTCTGCTTTCTGACTGCTGCACAGACAGTGGACCTTTTCAAGTGTTGGTGCCGACCAATCATGTCTCACGCTGATGATGTAATTGTAATCAGGCTGGGATGTCCACTCTCACAACCTGGGCAGGTGTTTGCAATTCAGCTAATTCCACACATTTCTTCAGTTCAGTTTGTAGATCTGCTTTAAAGGTAAATTCACAAATTACAAACCTCCCCAGGCTGCTCCTCGTACAGATAGCATAAAGTACTTTTGGTGAGCAGTATTAAAATGAAGCTGATGTCCCCGTGTTGCGTGATGTGTTTAGTGTTCTTGCTGTACATTATATATTCATATCAGTATTTCATTTAGACACAGCTGCAGCGAGCACTGCATGACATTTAGTGCTTTCTCACTGACAGGTGACACAGGAAGTTTACTTAAAAACAAATATGCAAGTGGTTTAAAACAGTGATTCTCAAATGGCGGGTCGCGACCCAAAAGTGGGTCACGGACCCGTTTTCAGTGGGTCACGGGCCTTTGCCTGCATTTTTTGTGCAGCGGAGTTATTCACACTCCTTAACAGTATTTGGCCTTGTAATGCTAATAGACACCCGCCATTTAACAACAGTATAGAAGAACACCCACAACGTTTGTTTTCATGGTAATGGAGCGAAACGCAACGACTACTTGAGAGATGGATTTTCTTACATTGAGGACACAAACCTCAGTGTGTTTTGTGCAGCGCGGTTCTGTCGTGGCTTGTCATTAAGGGGTGATGGTGGGTCCCACAGCCAGACCAGTTGAGAACTACTTTTGTAGATGAAAGCCCATCGGAAATATTTCACATAACTTTTGTTTTTCCAAAGCATGCAATAAAACTTCGTGCAGTGATTTCATAATGCAGTTTTCGTTTTCGTTTCAGAGAAGAAAAACGTATCTGACAAAGATGTAATACTTTTTTATGAACAATCATTCATGTAACTGGTTCACAATAATGCTATGCAAACACTGTTTCATATATTAAGACATTACAAAGAAGCCAGTCATGCAATCATGAAAACAGAAACTAGCTATATTTGGAATCCATATTTAAATCATGGTGGCATTAATCCACATATAATGCACATTATGTTGACTTTTTATACAGAAAAATATATAAATGGACTGTACTGTGCTGTTATAAATACATTGGCTTTTAAACACCAAACGGAGCCGGTAAGGGAGGAGATACACTTCCAGAAATTAGGATGGGAGAAGGAATGGAAATAGTAGAAGATGCACATTACAATTAAAAAGAGAAAGAAAAGCGGTATGAAGTGAGTAGTGATGGAAATAAAGAACTTTAATGCTGCGAGGGTCTTTTATTTGAGTTTGAGGCCGAGGCAGAGAGCCAGCTCGTTCTTCTGGATCTTTCCGTCTCCGTTGATGTCGCAGTGACCCATCAGGGCTTTCCTGAACTTGTCCAGGTCTGTGCCGCTGATGCTGGGCTGGAGGACAGGGTTCAGCAGAGAGGTCAGAGGTCAACTGATGGGCGGAGATATAAATGAAATGACACGGCAGTGATATCGTGATGGATAAAACCTTTTTTACCTTCACCAGCTCCATCATGTCCTTTACAAATCCATCAACTTCAGGGCCCTCCAACGCACCCGTCTTACTCTACACACACACACACACACACACACACACACACAGACACACAGACACACACACACACACACACACACCAAAATTCCATACAAAATACACATTTAGGTGTTTTTATTTTACTACTTTGTTTATTTCGTCTGTAGATTTATCCTAAAATCACCAAAAGTCACCATTAGATAATGCCTCATTTGCATATTTAAGAAAACTTATAATCCAATGTTTTCTCCACCTTTGACTCTGATGTGTCAACGAAATGAAACAAGACTTTTGAACCTGCTTCATTCAATGTTTACATTTATGTTCTGGGAATGTATGTAAATTAGCACATATTTAATATGCCAATGCCTCATTTGCATATTTGAACATACCATTTTAGAAACTTGTAGCACAAAAAATAATTGTCGTTATTTCAGTAATCAACCGGAAACGTTTCGTGATGATATCTATTAGTTGATAAAGTATTTTAAATGTATATTGTCTTCCAATCAGCATTCAACATGAACAAATATTCATGAAGCAAATATTCAAGCGTTATTTTACAGGACATGCGGTCAGAAAGACGTCAAACAAAAATCTAAATGCAAACTTACAACGTCATAGTGAGCAAATATCTTCTCAAAGTCTCTCTTCCTGTCCTCCTGACTGCAAGCCTGACAGCAAAGACAGCAAGGAGAGCCATGAAACGAGTGTTATCCAGGACCATCTATCAGTCCAACTAAAGGTACGATTAACAAACGTCTCAATAAACTCTTCACACTTACGTCCATCTTGAACTTCAGTAGGAAGTTTTCTTTCAGGTCCAAGATTCTTCAGAAAACGAGAAACAAGTTATTCTATTCTTATCATTGAGAGACAGAATTATCCTCATTTTAAGAGATGAATGATTCAGATGACATCTGCTGGAGAGATCAGCAGTACCTGGCCACGTCGTTGAGGTCCAGTCTGCCGTCCCTATTCTTGTCAAACATCTTCATCTACAGGAAGAAAACAAACCAGAATTATTCTGTCGATGACAAGAAGAAGTCAGCAGCACGAACATCTGGTTACCATGGTGTCAGTGTACTGCTCCAGCTGTTCAGGGGTGATGGACTTCGTGTGCTGAAGGAAGAGGTCCTGCAGGAAGCCCTGAAGGGACAAAAAGGAAAAACAGGTGTAACAGGGGGGGCACTAGGACCACGCAGAGGTTTTAGCCAATCAGGTGAGAGCCTTCAAGCTCAGATGTTCAGGACTAGAGGCCATGCTCCGTTACCGGTTTTTTTACTCTCAGGTTCCCCACCCGATCACCCCATGTTTAACATCCCAATGCTATGAATTGTGGGTAATTCCTTCAGGCAAAGTCTGCAGAAATGAAGACTGAAGGAAAGTGTGTCTGCGATCGTATGATCTCTGATCTCTGATTGTTGTGCGTTTTCCTATGAACGTCCAGCAACACGTGTCAATTACATGAACACAGTCTTTTCAAAATGAACTTCACAGAAAGCAACTTGTTTTGGCAACAAAATTGCTTAGCTAGTTTTAGGAAAAGATCGTCGTTTGGGTTAAAATAACTGACATTACTGAACATCTACCTCCACCTTGGAACTCTGTTGAATTGATTTCTGTCATTGGTGCTTTCAAGTCCCGTCGATAAATCAAGAGTCACAAACACAAGATCCACTGTGATCTACTCAACCTGAGCACCAGAGTTACCTTGAGCTCAATCGCTGAGATGTAGCCGCTGCTGTCCGAGTCATAGCTCCTCCAGATCTACACAGACAAGACACCGGTTACTAACAATGCAATAAATACAATGTCAAGTTTGAGTCCAGCCACGGCGATGTTCATGGCAACCTTCAACATCATGAGTAAATCATGAGTAAATCATGAGTACGGTGACAGTTCTACGTTTCTGCTCTCTTAAACGTGGAGTTTGTCCTGAAGGTGGTGCTCAGGTCAGAAGTGATGGAAGTGTGTCTGCTATCTCGTGTTTAGTAATCGTTCTCCGGTGACAGCAAATTTTGTGAAAATCAAACCAGTTTTTGGAAGTTGATCGACTGAGTCATCCTCCGTCCGTCATAATGATTCAATTAAAGGAATATTTCACCCACAAAATGACTGTTTGTATATCAGTCACTCACACCTGGAGTTTCTCTCTCTGGTCTCTACGGTGAACAAAGAATTAAAAGAACTGAGAAAAGCAAGCCAGTTCATGTCAAAGTGTTTTAACTTGTTAAGCTTTAGAATAATGAGAGTTGGATTATTCTGCACGAGCAGCGTGAACGTTTGTAAACTGATGTTCTGATGTTCGTTTTGCTCCCATTTAATTCATCAAGACGTTTTTCCCTCTATTTTCGATTCTTCGTTCGCCGTGGAGGCGTGAGAGGAAAAACTAAATGTTCTTCAAGAATTGAAGGTAACACGGAGAGAATGCCGGGTACACAAATGTTTATTTTGGGGCTTTAATAAAAGAGAGGTAAGTGAACAAACATCACGTCTCCTAGCTTTACATTGACATCCTGTTTGGGGTTGTTGGGCTTCTTTGACCCCTCACCCTCATGAACTCCACGCTGTTGTCCAGCGGCGTCTCTCTGCGAAACAGAAGCAGGAAGTTCTCGTCCTCCGGCAGCATCACGGTGGCCAGCTGGAGAACAAAACCCCAAAACAAACATTGTAACTGAAGGCTTCTTCACAATTACATGATACTAAATGCACAAAGATCTCCACCAACAACTGAAACATCACCTCAGTGTCTTACTGTGAGCACAGGCTACACATATCCATGCATCCTGTCAGTGAAGACTCTTCGTACCTCTTGTATCTGCAGACGCCGGTCAGCTGCGGTGTCGTGAGCCGACATGAATCTTCCTCTCAGTCTTCTGATCTTGTCCTCCGTTATCTCCTCCTTCTGAAAACAACATGGACTTTATGGAGAGTTCAAGTTTACTGATGCAGAATCTGACTTTGTACTGAATGCTACATGGATATATCAGTGTAGTTACTTCTATGGCGCACACACACATAACCGCCTGGTGGTTTTATCAAATAAAACTCTGTGACACAAAGCAACGTACTGTGATGAAGAGGTGAAACTGAAACGCTTAAATAAAGTATAATTAGTATAATTAATGAAGTCAAACTTAAATAAGTTTCACCGATCAGACGAGGTTGTGGAGATGAAACTGAAAAGTTGGTGTTTATTCTATATTTTATTCCATCAACCTTTAGGTGAAAAGCAGATCACATTTGATCTCTTTACCTTCATCCCAAATGTTTCCAGCATGTGTTGAAAGAAGGCGTCCAGCTCCGTCCCTTCGATGTAACCGTGATCTAGAAACACAAGCAGGCGCCTCGTCAGCTCGAACAGCAGCTCAGCAGAACATAAAGCAGACCTCCTACTTTCACTGTTTCATGAAAATATTAAGATTAGTCCAGTAAACCGGTTTGTGTGGATTCAAAGGCAACATTTATAAAAGAGGGTGAAGGTAAGTATATATGTTTCACTTAAGCTCGATGGTTGAGTTCTTAACTGATTATCTCTGTTAAGAATAAATATTGAAACATTCATTGTTAGTTAATTCACAATGAATTATGCAAACATAATATCGCGTAAGGACAAACTTCCCTAAACTGACTCTGAAGGAGCAGTGTGTAGGATTTAGTGACATCTAGTGGTGAGTTTGCAGATTACAACCATCGTTTTGAGGACTGCCGTTTTGTAGCATCGAGTTTGGCGATTTGGCCGTCGCCATCTTGGATTTTGTCCGTCACCATCTTAGCTTTTTACAACCAGTGACCAGGAAGTGACCATATTTGGACCGAGGAGGAGTTACTGTCAATCAGCGTGTAGCCCCGCCCTAAAGCATCCCCTGCTTTCTGGTCTGTGTGACTCTAAATGGACCATCATGTACTAAATGAACATCATGCTGTATTGAAGAAGACTTGAAACTAGAGATTGAGACATAAACTCATGTTTACAATGTTTACTGAGGGAATAAATCAAGAGAGAAGTAGAGTCATTTTCTATAGACTTCTATACAACCAGAGGAGTCGCCCCCTGGTGGACACTAGAGAGAATGCAGCTTTAACACATGAAGCTTCGGCTTCACTCTTCAGAACTGGAGGTTGCTTCCTGGTACAAACATGGAAGTCTCTCTAGCGCCACCGTTTGGTTTGTCCGTTCTGGGCTTCTGTAGAAACATGGTGGACTGTGAAGAGGACCGGCTCCCTTTATAGATGTAAACGGCCTTTTCTTAGCGAACGAAAACACAATGACTCCTATTTTCAGGTGATTATACACTAACAAAAACATATTACATTCCATGTAATCCTTCACACCGCTCCTCTAAAAGCCTGATCGTCTGTTTCATGAATCACATCATGTCATTGAGATTGAAAGTTCTCCTTCTGACAGAGATCATGTGATATAATCAATAAAAAATAATCTGGAACAGCTGCTACTTGACTTTTCGGTGAGATTGATTCATGCCTCAGTTTGTTACTTTGCAAATTTGGCAGCTAAAAAAATCACACATGAACCTGTAAGGACAGACATTCCTCCTTTGATTATAATTAGATTAAATAATAATTGTAGGGAGGTAGAATGGCGTTCTAAGCATCGAGTACACACCCAGGAGGACCCGGTCTGGGTTAGGCTCTGAAGTTAAACGTCACCATTATGCAAATTACCCTTAAATTAGGATTTCACAGCACAAACTCAGGTTGGGCTGTACTTCTTCACTGCAAGTGTGATTATTATCCCTGCAGTTCTTTAACTTTGGATGAATACATTCTTTATTGCTGACACGTTGATTCTTTTTAAAGTATCTGGATGTTTTCTGCAGAGCTGACGGATAATGTTGTGACTTGTCTCAGCTGTGATGTGTATTAAACAGCCGTCATGACACACAAGTCCTAATCGACCACGATTGTTACACCGTCAATTAAACGTCTTCTCTGAATGAATGTTTTATTCAATTAGTTTTATTTTGGTTGCATTTACAGGCACAATAAATCAGATTATTTACTCAGTTTAGCTCGCTGAACAAACCGACGTCCGAGCCATTAAAACCCTTCTCACCGTCTACGTCGAAATGTTGCCAGATCTGCAAGAAACCGGCAGCGTCCAGGCGGTCCAAGGCGCTGTCCATGGTGCTGAGGACCAGTCCACAGGTCGAGCTGGTGACAACAAAACTAAAACTAAAGAAACGCAGAGACGCGACAGAGACGGTCCGTTATCCACGGAAACAAGACGTTTTATGATTTCACCTCCAGGCGTCTGCTGAAATCATCTAAATGAGACTAAAGAGGGATTCAGCAGCTTGTATATGAGGGAGGGAGGGAGAGAGAGGGAGGGAGGAGGGAGGAGGGGGAGAAACAGACGGAGAGAGAGAGTCTGGACAGTAAAACTGCATTTATTGGTCAAATAAAACATACAAATACAGAAGGATCCGACAGCTGGACGTCACATGTCCAGGTTTGTACATTTGATGGCATATCAACAATAAAACACAATTTTACTTTCAAATCTTTAAAAGAAAAAAAAGAACATTTAGATTCTGACAAAAATATTTCCCAATAAAATAGAAAACCACCACCATCTATCTGAAACGTGAATCTGTGCAGATTCAACAGCACGCCGTTGATGTTCTGCTCATAATACAATATAAACCCCAGAGTTTGTGCATTTCACTCCGATATAACACCATTTATTCTACAAACAGAACCATAAACACATGGGAACGTTGGTACATATTTGCATCGATGCAGCAGTAAGTGCAGCAGCACATGATAAGCCGTGTCATGGTGAGGCTGCAGCAGCAGTGTTCATGTGTCGTTACGTGGAGGAACTGTGAATCCCGGAGACTCTGCCGTGACCTGAACGCAGCGTTACGTCTGACTTTACACTGTAAAAAACGGTAGATTTTTAACGTGTAAGAAATATCTGCAGAACTGATACTTATACTTTGTTATTGAGCGTCTCGATCTCTGAAATAGTTTCGAAAAAATTATCTCAAATCAAGGCCCATTTACGAGATTATATTTTCAGAGCTTTCAGCCACATCTCAGTCTTCATCGACGGGCGGGACCATGAGAAGCAGTTGAACTCGACCGTTACACCCAGCAAAGCCCCGACTAGCCGCGATGACATTTAATATCATGAAACTTATGGTTTACAGTCATATATGCAATTTAACAAGAAATATCAAGCCAATTCCAAAACACGGTCAAGGTAACATTCCCATCGTCTGCTTCCTTGGAATGGAATAGAAGCTTGTGTGGTTATCAACTCGTCAGGTTAACGTCATTAGCATCATGAAACAAAGTCTCCATTGAGATGAAGAGACAGTTATGATGAAACAAAACGCTGACTCACATGTTTGTGTCTTCATTAGTCTCAACAGTAGTTTGAACTGTGGCTCAGCAGCAGACAGCGAGAACGTTCTTTGGTTTTTGACACTGTTCTTGTTGCTCATCTGTTCCCGCTGATGCTAATTTTGGCATTTTCTAATTTGTGTACAGTTTTTATTTGTGTTTCAAGAGAAGGAGTGAATGATTGCAGGATAGAACAAAGACTTCTTTTGAGTCTTATCTCCAGGAAACCTGCTGGTAGAAGTCACTGAATTACCAGCAATAGTTCACCTGCAGGAGAGAAAGAGTCAAAGCGGACTGCTCCAGCCTGGACCTCCTCAGTGCTCCGGACTCACTCACCTCTCTGTATCTAAGCAGCAGCACATTGTCTCTGACCAGATAAAAGCCATCTGCTCGGTTCTTTATGGTCCTATTAGAGCTGTTGACAGAGACGCTAATGGAGACGTTTTGGTGTCTATTTAGCCGGACAGCTGGGACTGATCCAAGATCAGGAAACTCCGCAGATAACAGCACGACACATGCTAAACACTCCGCCTGCACGTGCCTCACCAGGAGATGTAGAAATGTAAAGAAGCACTGTTTTTGTGTGATTGACCTCGTTGGTGTGGAGAGGATTCAGAGAGCGTCAACATCTGGCTGGTGTCAGACCGGAGGGGCGTCGTCGGACTCCTCCTCTGATCTGTTGTCAGACTTGAGATCAGCGGCCGGAGGAAGAATCTCCTCCTCAGCTGGACTGAGATCTGTGTCTGTGAGAGACGGAGGCCTCGCTGAAGAGAGAGAGAGAGAGAGAATAGATGAGCAAGAGAATGAGGGGAACTAAAACAGTGGAAGATGTTTTCCCGTCTGACTGGGAAATTAAATGAAAATATCACAGAAGGAAAACTATGGCTTCACGCTTGATTCAATGTGTAAGTGCAGTCAGTAAACAGAGCAGAGGTTCTGAAGGGAGATTCGTGCTACATTTAGAAACAGGATTCGTGAGATTGACAGGGCGGTGATTAGTCGGACCGTAGGCGGGGAGGGACTTGGCTCGCTCCCGTTCGTCCTCGCTCTCAGCGGGAGGACCGGCTGAGCTCTTCAGAGACGACCACCGGCGGCCACCGGCGCCCGGCTCGACCGGAGAACCGGGCGGCTCGAACGCATCACCGTCCACGGGGAACTCACCTGCAGGGAGAGAAGAAAGATTCCTTCTCTTTTAGACGGATGGAAAACAGAAAATTACAATTAATTCTGTTTTCAAAACAAGCAACGGACGACAAAATGACAACAGCTTTGAAGATGAAATTCATGCTCTAAATATCAAATTAAGCACCTTATTAGGAGTGACAAAATCATAAACGTCATACAGAATGAGTGTGGAAACACAATCTTGATCTGTATTATTTTGTGGATTTGAATGTTCATACTTCATTCCGTAAGGTTTTGTCACATGTGTAATACGCACTCTTCGCGTGTGTAATACGCACTCTTCGCGTGTGTAATACGCACTCTTCGCGTGTGTAATACGCACTCTTCGCGTGTGTAATACGCACTCTTCGCGTGTGTAATACGCACTCTTCGCGTGTGTAATACGCACTCTTCGCGTGTGTAATACGCACTCTTCGCGTGTGTAATACGCACTCTTCGCGTGTGTAATAAACACTCTTCGCGTGTGTAATAAACACTCTTCGCGTGTGTAATAAACACTCTTCGCGTGTGTAATAAACACTCTTCGCGTGTGTAATAAACACTCTTCGCGTGTGTAATAAACACTCTTCGCGTGTGTAATAAACACTCTTCGCGTGTGTAATAAACACTCTTCGCGTGTGTAGTAAACACTCTTCACGTGTGTAATAAACACTCTTCACGTGTGTAATAAACACTCTTCACGTGTGTAATAAACACTCTTCACGTGTGTAATAAACACTCTTCACGTGTGTAGTAAACACTCTTCACGTGTGTAGTAAACACTCTTCACGTGTGTAATAAACACTCTTCACGTGTGTAATAAACACTCTTCACGTGTGTAAAGGACCTTTTTCTTCTCGTCACTTTGATTTTAAAAACACGTCTTTTCCACGACAATTACATAGAAGAACTGCTGTTTTAGGGAAAAATACTTCCTGAAAGTGTTAATTATACAAGTCGAGAGTTCAACTACAAAATCTCGCACGCATGCACCACGTGTGTTTTGAAAGATGACACACACACACACACACACACACACACACACACACACACACACACACACCCCACCCCCACACACACACACACGTGTACATGGCCTTGAAAGCATTCATTAATCAAACCGTCACCTGTTAACTTGAGTGTTATATTTTCAGCTGTGCGGCGGCTCACATGGAGCGCTGAGTCATACAACCTTCATCAGGAAGAAAGAAAGTATCCTAGCAACCACGGCTGTCTGTCGGCCATCTTCTCCACAGTATTCATCCCTTCAGTGCTGATTCATTCTTTCTTTCTGTGATTTGGTTACTTCATTTGAATATAAAATCGTTGAAATGATGCAAATAAAACGGCATATAAAACGACAAAGATCTAAGATAACCTGAAAGTTAATTGAATAGAAGTCTGGTAAACTCAAATGTGATCTTTATCTAAATATGACCAAACTCGTGTAAGTATCGCTGCTACTGAGGCCTCATGAGGTTCATGAGGGAAACCAACCGTCCCGTGGAGACAGCGGCCCTGCAGAGTCGCTGCTGGTGCTCTCCCTCTCCTGCTCCGACGGCGCCCTCTTCAGGCGAGGAGCAGGAAGTGGTCCTTTGGCTGATGAGCTGCCTGCTGGAGCCTCAGCGGACTCATCTGAGAAACGGAGAACAATAAAACAATGAATTGATTTAGTACAAATACACATTTATATAAGAATCACATTCCTGCTTGGGGTAATAAAGACATTTTGAAACAGCTGATCTCGTCTGTCTGAGAAAAACAAACTAAAAACTAGTATAGTATGTATTTTGTTTCCCTGTTTCTGCAAATCATTGCCCACCGAAGACGTAGGTGCTGCCCGGCCTGGGGCTGGTCGGACTGGCAGGACTGAGGGGCCCAGAGGTCCGGGGCCCAAGCGGAGGTTTGGCGGCCTGGGGTGGGGGCGGTTTGGGGGTGACGCTGGGAGGTTTGGACCTGGGAGTCGGCTCTGGTTTGGACTCATCAGCGTCCGCTGGGACAACGGGACGGAGGGAAATGACCAGAGACAGTTTAGGAGTGATATATATATATAAAGTGCAACATTGAACCTTCTAAGTATGGATAGAAATTCCAACATAGGTCAACGGGTAACATGGAACTCACCTTCATCGTTGTCCACATTGTCCTGTAAGGATGACAACTCAGCCTGCAAACAGAGAGGAGAGCGTTTATTCAAGTTTGAAGTGATTTATTGTCTTGTGCACAACTATCAAGAGAAGTCGTTGGCGATGATATTGTTCGACATCAGCCTCCCTCCAACTAAAGAAAATGAGGATACAATTTAACACACTAAACAAAATATATATGTTGATTTTAGACAATTACTAGAACTACTACTGCGACTACAACGGAGAATGTAATTCCACAATAGCACATGTATCACGCTCAAATTACAAATCGAAGTTTGGTCATAGACTGCTCATATGAGTTTGTAAAAATGAAAATGCATTCATTAGAATTTTTACTGTAATAACACATTCAGATGTGATACATTATGAAGCCTCTTGTCCCCTCTGGGCTTCCATACTCCAGCTCCAACTCTTTGTTTCAAGTTGAATGTTAAAATGTTGTCGAGTATAAAATATAAAAGTTGATCTGAACGTTTCAGCCTTCGTCAGCGCACACTTTTTAGCTGTTGCCGTGGAGAAACAGCTGCTACAGCTAGCTAGACGACAAGATACCTTTTTTAAATTGTTAAAAATGTTATTTCATCCTGCTGTATGCTCTCACGTTTGTATTGAGGCTTTCTGGTACCAAGATATCGGTTTAACGATGGTATCAAACGCTTTAGAAGTGCTGACCTATGAGCTCCACCCACCTTCTTTTCAGCCATTCTCTCCTGTCTGGCCTTCATCTCAGCCAGCAGGTCCATGCCCATCACAGGGACCCCAATATGGCGCGGAATGTGGGGGTTCTCCTTCCTCTCCACATTCTCCTTATCCTCCACATTCTTCTCCTCAGCAGGTTCTGCGGCGGTCTGAGAGGTCTCCGTTTCAGAATCCGTGTGGTCCGAGGATGGAGCCCTGTGGAGTTCCAGATGGGGCTCCGCCACAGTGCCCAGGTTTCTCGCGAGAGGAGTTGGGGGTGTTGGCGTCGCTTCCTCGATCACTTGGGTAACCGAGGGAGAGGGTGAAGCAGAGGCGGAGGAGGCAGGCTGGGGTGGAGTGATGGAGGCGGCTCCGTGGCTCTTCTCTGAGCGGGACGTCCGGGATTTGATGAGGTTAAAGAATCCGCTCTTTCTGGAATCCCGTTTCTTATCTGCTGCTTCCTCCGTGCTGGAGGACGGACCTCTGCCAGATGGGAGTCTAGAGAAGATACAACATTTAAATTATTTGAAAGAAATATACTTTATCCAGCCTCACAAACCAACAACATCTCACACGTCTTCATATTGTGAGAAAGCGTCCGGTTACTTTCTATGCCGATGACACACAACTTTACTTCACTTTTAATCAAACGGATTTTAAAAAATGATCCGTTTTACAGAGTTGTTTTTAACACAAATCGTCATCAAAGGACGTGAAGCGATCTGTGTTTTTATGTTTTTTACGTGCACGTCACAATCGTTTCAGTTTGAAGCTTAACGCTCACTTGAAGCTGAGTTTGATGACTTTCTTGGAGAAGAAGTCCTCCAGGCCCTCGTCCAGCTTTCCCATGATGCTGTTCTGCTCTGCCTCCTGCGCCGTCGAGCTGCCGGCGGCCTTCCGCTGAGCAGAGGTGGAGACAGAGAGACGACGCTCAGTTAAATCGTATTTATTCTGCCAGTAATGTTATCAGGAAGTTAACAAACTCAACAGCCAATTGAGTTGCACCATCTTTATCAAGTCCTGGGCTGAAGGGTAACGAGGTCAAGGTCAAGATTATTGATATTAATACTGATATACAACAGAATATATAACAAGACAAAAGACAGATCGGGATCACTGGTGATTTGGGTCTCAAACCTACAGCTGGTCGGCTGGGTTTTGTCCTCTTCTTGGGCTTCGGTCGGAGTTTGGTGTGATGCTCCAGCATCTTGTGCTCCACAGGCGGCAACTCGCCCAAACAGACAGGCTTTGTATCCAGTGGAGTAGGGGGAGGGGGGAGGTCTCCGTAGTAGGATGACACTCTGCCCAATGGCTGTGCAGGAGGAGGAAGAGGAAGAGGAGGGTCCTCCACATGGATAGGAACCTCCTCCAGAGCCTTGTCCAGGTCAAACTCCATCTCTGTCGATCAAACAGAAGGCAAAGTTCACAGTAATTATGATGAGCGCTTACTGGTCTGGAATCCAGCAAAGAATCGAAAACAAGATTTTTAAAAACAAACATTTCAGAGTTGTCGTTATCTGATTGGTGGCTGAATGTCAAGAAGGCGGGTCTTATCTCATGTGTGCCTGAGAAAGACACCAGGAAACATGAAGTCTCCCGGATGTAATAACAAGTCATTTCTCTCGTGCTCACTGTACCGAGACGATCTGATCATCAGCTCAAATATCACGTCTCTACAGTAACCGCCTTCTTTAAGGCGAGTAAAAGCTTTAAAATTCACTAGAGAGATATTAACGTATTTTCTATCGGAGAGTAAAACTTTTTTCTCGGCCATCTCACCAAAAACAATCCAAAAGTCATTGACGAGGGAGCCGTTTGTGCAAAAACGCGGACTCATTTCCAGATGTTAGGACTGATTCCTGCAGCACTCTCTGGACACCATAATGTCAAATTGGAGCCGGAAATGAGGAGCAGGGACGGTATGGATTGCGTCTGTAGTTGTTAAAGGAAGTTGCTACCTGGAGTAACTTTATGTCATTTTCTGTCACTCACCGAACGCCACAGAGACGGGTCGCAGCATCCTCACCAGAATACTCCTCCTCTTGGATTTAGGAGTCATCTAAAGAGCAGAAACAGGTTTTTGTCTTGATTTTTTTTAAAGTACAAGTTCTTGGTGTTAGGATGAGACGTGTTGATTTTACAGCAGGGTTTCTGGGGCCTGTGCAGACTATTCCGAACCCATTTTATACAGGCTGGTACGCAGTGGCTGGTGAAAAAAGAGTTTGTGTTGTTGTGTGTTTTCTAACAATGCAGCTGTCCAAATCCTGCAGCCCGGCCTTCTGGTCCCGGCCCCGGCTTTGTTTCTGTTCCTGGTTGTGTTTCTCCGGCTGCAGAACCGTTTCATCCAGAACCTCCGTCTCCATCGGGGGCTCGTGGTGCAGCAGAGGGTGACTCTTCCTGATCACATGGTCGCCCTGGAGACAGACGGAGAGGGGGGGGGGGGGGGGGGGGGTGAATGGACAGAGAAACAAGACAGACAGACAGACAGGTGGAGAGGACACTAACCAGAGTATGTTGTGATCTGGACAGAGACTCCAGGATCTCATCCACGATGCGATCGGACAGAAACGACGCCATGCTCAGCTTCACTTCACTGTTCAGACAACAAAACAGAAAATCACATTCAGGCTCCGAAGTCTCCATCTGACCAACATGACGTGTCACACAGCTGGCCAGATGACGGGCTACCTGTCGGCTGTGTGAGTCTCGTTC
>CM051706.1:1796329-1856329 GCA_028022725.1 Lycodopsis pacificus | reverse complement strand
ACCTACACAGGTGAGCCTCAGCGTGGTACCTACACAGGTGAGCTTCAGCGTGGTACCTACACAGGTGAGTCTCAGCGTGGTACCTACACAGGTGAGCTTCAGCGTGGTACCTACACAGGTGAGCCTCAGCGTGGTACCTACACAGGTGAGCTTCAGCGTGGTACCTACACAGGTGAGCCTCAGCGTGGTACCTACACAGGTGAGCCTCAGCGTGGTACCTACACAGGTGAGTCTCAGCGTGGTACCTACACAGGTGAGTCTCAGCGTGGTACCTACACAGGTGAGTCTCAGCGTGGTACCTACACAGGTGAGTCTCAGCGTGGTACCTACACAGGTGAGCTTCAGCGTGGTACCTACACAGGTGAGCTTCAGCGTGGTACCTACACAGGTGAGCTGGCGGGGCAGATCCGCTGCAGACAGCTGCCGATGTGAGCGATCACCTCGTCCACTTCCTCCGCCGAGCCGAGCCGGAGGCTCCATGGACCGCGCTCGTACTCCAACACCAGCTGCAGGGACACACACACACACACGCACGCACACACACACACACACACACACACACACACACACACCTTCAGTATCTTTTTTCTGTGACATCATCAGTGTTGAATCATCAGTGATGTTGGTGTGCGTGTGCATTTGTGTAACTTTTAAGCTTCAGGTGGTTTCAGGTGTGTTTGTTTGTCATAAACGTAATGCAAGTTAATCGTTGCATTGTCTGTGTGTGTGTGTGTGTGTGTGTGTGTGTGTGTGTGTGTGTGGATGTGTACGCGTGTGTGTGTGTGTGTGCGTGTGTGTATGTGTGTGTACGTGTGTGTCTGTGGATGTGTACGTGTGTGTGGATGTGTACGCGTGTGTGTGTGCGTGTGTGTGTGTGTGTGTGTATGTGTGTGTACGTGTGTGTCTGTGGATGTGTACGTGTGTGTGGATGTGTACGCGCGTGTGTGTGTGTGTCTGTGGACGTGTACGTGTACGTGTACGTGTACGTGTGTGTGTGTGTGTGTGTGTGTGTGTGTGGATGTGGATGTGTGTGTCTGTGGATGTGTGTGTGTGTGTCTGTGTGTGTGTGTGTGTGTCTGTGGATGTGTGTGTGTGTGTGTGTGGATGTGTGTGTGTGTGTGTGTGGATGTGTGTGTGTGTGTGTGTGTACCTGAGTGGGCTTGTTGCTGCTGATTCCCTGGATATCCAGGTAGCTGAAGGAGTGTTCAACCTAAAAAGGAGACAGATTATCAAGTTAATGTTGTGTTTCAAAATCAAATTCAAAATCATGTTCATGGAGGAGTGTTTTAGGAAAACACACAAACAGAAAGTTCACAAATAGAAAGCTATGTCTCCCAACCCCCCCCCCCCCCCCCCCCACACACACACACACACACACACACACACACACACACACACACACACACACACACACACACACACACACACACACACACAGTGAGGACTTCTCAGGGAAACAACCCTGAAGGGATTAATGTTTAATGCGTCTCTTCCTGAGAGCTGGAGGATTTCCCAGGAACCTTTTCTATCGGACAGAGCCGGTGTGTGTTTGTCTAATCTGTCCTTAAGTGGACGTAGAGAGATTATCGGTGACTATGAATATCCACCTGTCACTCAGCCATACACAACATGCAGCATGCGTTTGCGTCGGCCTGTGAGAGGGAGAACGGGTCGTGTGGTCTCTCTGAAGCTATCTCGCTGTAACATCATCGTCTCCTCTGCAGACAGACGACTCAGTGGACTCTTCAAGCTGCAACTTGTTCTGGAGTAGAGATGAGAGCTGAAGAACGGTTCACTGTGTCACCACTCATTCAGAAACGATTATCAACAATACTTCAATGAGGAGTCTGTGCAGACTGAACCTTTTCTGTTCATGGATCAGAACCAGAGACTGAAATGAAGAAATGTCTGGAGTCAAAGCCGTCTCCTTTTGAGTCCAGAGAGGAAGTAAAAATAACATGAAAAACAAAGACAGGAAGAGAGAGAGAGAGAGAGAGAGAGAGAGAGAGAGAGAGAGGTTATAAAAAAGAAAGTGAAAGATGGAGAATTAATAAAAGAGTCACAATTCGGGAGCAGGATAAAGAAGTAAAAGAAGAGAGAAACAGAAAGAGACACAAAGAAGTGTGATAAAGAGAGAGAGGAGGTGAATATGAACTTGGACTTTTATATTTGAAGAGAGAGAGAGAGAGAGAGAGAGAGAGAGAGAGAGAGAGAGAGAGAGAGAGAGAGAGAGAGAGAGAGAGAGGCCCCTCTTTTCCCTGCCAGCTGTTAAATTCCTGCATTGTCTTTTTTTTCTCTCTGCCTAGACCCCGAAGAACAAAGCAGCCTCTGTCTCTCTCTCTCTCTCTCACACACTCCATCTCTCTCTCTCTCTCTCTCTCTCTCTCTCTCTCTCTCCCCCTCTCAAACCACTGGCCCACTCTGGAACAACAGATCAGGGGTCAGCTGGTGAGACGGAGATTCATATGTTCAGTGGTTATTTAAAGCTTGTTGCTGTTTTTGAGAGAAAGAATCCAAAGATAATCAATCATTTCTCATTGGTATGAAGTTCATAATGCTCCAGAAACTGAAGGTTCATTTTCACAGGAGTCCCTCGACCTCTGACCTCTGACCTCTGGATGAGTGAATGAAACTGTTGCATGCAGTATAAATATGTTATCTTTGCTTATTTTAAAATGTTGTATTTGAATATTTCTGCGTCCTGAATCTCTAAACGCTTTGATTTGCATGAGTTGGGTTTGAGTGGAAGCGGAGGCTCGCGTGGCTTCCATGAGCTCACTTGTAATAACTCCACCTCATAACTCAGACTTCATGTTATTTACTGCAGTAACCCTTCCACACCGGGCGTCTGGCTGCACGGACACACATTTAAACGTCATCCATCTTTGGGCTGCCGACGTGAAGCCGGACTGTTTCCACGGTTTGGACGTCGGCTCGTCTCCACGCCGTCTGGTGTGATTCCGTCAGTGAGGAACAGCTGAGGGCCACAGAAGAGCAGCAGCAGCGATTCTTAAGCTGCATTCACTTCTGTTCATTCATCCATCGCTTCTCAAGCTATTCATGACGCTTCAAACAGGAAGTTCACGAGTTCAGGCTGAAGTCTGAGTTTCTGTTCGGACTATTTACTGTTTAAAGCACGTTTCTCTGCCTCGCCCTGCAGGTTGAGCTTCTCTTCCTCTCGCTGTTTTCTTTTCCCACAGGCTGTGTTCCCCCAGCGGCATTGTGGGTAAAACTATCAGATGTCTCCATGTGGTGGGACGTGTTTGTATGTGGAGCGAGAGAGAGGGGGGGGGGGGGAGAGAGAGAGAGAGAAAGAGACAGAGACAGAGACAGAGAGAGAGAGAGAGAGAGAGCGAGGGGGGGAGAGAGAGAGAGAGAGCGAGGGGGGGAGAGAGAGAGAGAGAAAGAGACAGAGACAGAGACAGAGACAGAGACAGAGAGAGAGAGAGAGAGAGAGACTACAATATGCAGCCAGAGAAATAGAGAACAGGAAGGAGAAGTGGAGTAATAGACGCAGCACTAATGTGGGTTCATAAAGTGCAATGTGAGGAATAAAGGCAGAGATTACTAAAGAGCGTCGTGAGAAGGGAGCACAGGAAGAGGTTGAAAGGTTAAAAAGGTTCAGATAACGTTTGAGGACAAAGTCGTCACAGTGCTGATGGACGGAGGTTTAGAGCTGCTGGAAGTAGAGTCGGTGTCGATGCACTCTGAGGGGGAACACTGCGTCAATCCCTCCACTAGTCCGGAGATATTCCACTCAACTCTCACGGTGGCATCTGAGGGACAGTCGTGACCAAAGCCAGTAGGATTCATCCTCTGGTTCATCCTCTGGGAACCATGAACGTGTGCGTGCGTTTGAGAGAGTTTAAGCCGCGTAGTCCGCTTGGCAGATCAGTCCACATCAGAGTCAATTCTCTCTTTAGTTTCACAGCGAACAAGTTAAACCAGAATATGTATTCATGTTAGTTTCACGGATTCGGGGCGCTGCTATTTCATTGTTTGAAGAAGTGCTCTACGGTGTGCTCTATTGTGGTGGACTTCCTTCAGCGTATTCTGAACGTTCACAGATGTCAAGCAACCATCGGACTTCTGCAAAAGTCCAAGTCAGTCCTCTCCCACTCATGTTAACCTGCCGTTTACCCGCCTTCGGGTTCACTTCCCGCCATCGGGCCGGACTGGAACTACGATTAAAGTGTCGGGGAAGTTGTCGGACTCTGGATGAAGAGGAGAAACCTTTCAGATGCAGAGACGGAAAAGCAAAGAGAGGAAGAAGGAGGAAGGATTGACTGACCTTGGACGGGACCCGTGCCGTCAGCAGAAAGGCTCGATGTGACGCCAGCGCCTGAGAACAGAGACGGAGACGCATTAAACATCCGACTTTAATCCGTCGTAGATCCACCTGTGACTCGTACGCACGGGGACGTGAGACGTGAGACGGGGAGGTCAGGAGGTCAGGAGGTCAGGAGGTCTCACATGCAAAAAGAAAACGCAGAGAAGATGCAGCTCGGCTTCCACAGAGCTGTTAGTGTACCTGAGCGGGATAACACCAAACAGCATCTCTACATTATGAGAGAGAGAGAGAGAGACAGAGAGAGAGAGAGAGAGAGAGAGAGAGACAGAGAGAGAGAGGGACAGAGACAGAGAGGGACAGAGAGAGGGACAGAGAGAGAGAGAGAGAGAGAGAGAGCGCAGTAGTGACAGGAGGTCACTCCAGGTCAGATGTCAGGTCCTCTCTGACGGACTTGAAGTCCAGGTGTTTTACGGATGTGAGTGCAGGTTGATCGGTGTGAGCGAGTCCACATACTGCACAATAGAAAACAGAGAAATCTGGACCAAGATGCTGCAGATCATCTGGATCCAAGAGGTGTTCCAGGCTGCAGGTCAGGTCTCCCTCTCCGCACCAGTTCTGTGACATGTTGCAGCATTTCCATGAGCCCAAATACTTCATCTCCTCATGAAATGATGGGATGTGTGTAAACGCAGCATCAGCTGATCATGAAACAGGAAGTGAAGACGCTCTTCTAATACCTTTGAGGATGAACGTTTGACTCATCACACGCTCGTCTTCATCGTTCACCGCAGTGTTGAAGAGATGAAACCATCAGACGCGTTAACGTTTAATCCACCGACAGAAAATGAATAATAATCGTTGATAAAGTTAGTTTCCTCTGGTTCAGCTTCTAATGTTCATCTGTTTTATTCACACAACTGTAACTTGAACGTCTTCAGACTTCAGTCTTCAGACATCATGGAAGTTTTTACCAATGTTGTCGCTGAATTTAAGGTTTACTCGTAGGAATTACTATTTTAATGTCAAATAACAAATGAGGGAGTTGATATCGATGTTTGGTAGATTTAAGGTTGAAGTCAGGCCTGATGTTGCACATGAATGATCTCAGTCACTTCCACACAGCGAGGCATTCAGCTCATTGATCCAACGCCGGTATCAGATCAATACTCAGGTATCGGTATCCGATAGACTCACTGCTGCACTGTTCTTTCAACCTGTTCCAGGAAACAATCTGTGTTTCATTTGCTTCAAACAAATGAAACAAATCTGCCCGACACACCAGCATGAAACGTTGAGTGTGTTTTGCCTCATTCTAAGAAAGTGATGGCAAAGGTTTGATCTGCTGGTCTACAGCTGTGGAATGTGTGTGTGTGTGTGTGTGTGTGTGTTGCTTCAGTCGAGTCCTGACAGGAGCTGCAGTCTCATTCTGCAGCAGCGTGTCGCCCGAAGGGAAGGAAATGTGAAGAGATGTGGAACAGACGGCGTGTTTGTGTGCGCCTGCTGGACGCTGGAGTGTAAACAGAAGGTCACATCACATCACCAACCTTTAGTTGAGCTGTTATCTCCACACACACACACACACACACACACACACACACACACACACACACACACACACACACACACACACACACACACACACACACACACACACACACACACACAGAGCTGAGGTGCGTTCACAGTTACAGGAAATCAGAACCCTGCCACAGAAACACACACTTCTTTCTCTGCGGTACATAAAGTGGAAGAGCAAACGAACGAGTCAAAGAAAGAGCACATGGCAGCTCACTGGCCCAGAAAGGCTTCTTCACAGTCACCATCATCACACACGTTAGCTCGCCAGCTAGCCACGGTAACGGCCATGTTGGTGCCGGTAGAGCTCACCGAGCGGTTTCACACTACACTTGATATTAAGAGAAACTTTCTGGACTTTTAAACGGACAAACGTAATCTGTGTAATTCATGACACAATGCAACAGTAAAAGCAGAATAAAAGAGAGTAGGCGTGTCTTCATCATACCTCAGAGATCGTTCTGTTATTGACTGCTAGCGTTGAGACTCAGCAGCGATAACTCTCCAGAGTATTAAATATCATAATCTGCCTCAGAGACGTATAACCTGTTCGGTATCTTGTTGTCTGATAAACCTTCACTTCCTGCTTCATACTGTATCTCCTCAGCTGGAGCAACACCAGCACAGGACGTATCCCCTTAAAGTCAATACAATCAATAATTCAATCAATAATTCAATCAATAAATGAACTCGTGACTGACTTCGCTGTGTTGGATGAGCGGCCTGCTCTCAGTGCTCTGTGGCTCATAACAGTGATGCGTTTCAACCCTAACCCTTCCTCTGATGGTCTTCAGTCAATTAGTGACAAAGCATTTCAAATACGTCCCGTTAAATACGTTAACCCTTTAAGGGCAGAAATCACACTCGCACTGTAAGTGGAAACAAAGTGAACATCTGTTGACTCACCAGCACTCTGTTCTCCAGCTTGTCACCTTTGACCTCCAGCTGGACTCTGTGCCTCAGGGTCAGCTTCACCCTGCGGCCCACCGCCTCCCGCATGCTCTCTGCAACACACAGTGGAACCAGGTTACAGGTTACAGGTTACAGCAGCACCTGAGCGTTCAGACGCCACGGGAGCTTCAGAGGGAGACTCCATCGCCTGAAGGCCCGTTTCAGTCCCTGTCCAGAAGTGCAACAGGCCACGCCTCTGATGCTGAAGGCGGGGTCGTTACCGTGGGAACGATGCGGCCGTCGTGTTGCCGTTAGCTGGCAGCCACCATGCTGCAGCTCATGGTGGCTCCAGATGCTCAGACTGTTCTTGATCCTCGGTTTTAAAATGCAAAGCAACAGGAAACAGATTCCACTATGAGTCAAAGAAAACACACAGCGGGACGCGAGGAAACCAAAGGATTATTAATGCACACATTCAGTTCTTCATCGGTCTGAGGGCTCGTGAGAAAACACCACAACATCTGCTGTGATCTGCAATCATTTAAGAGGAATAATAGTTTTATTTGTCTCGTATATTAAAACACACTCGCAGTAAGTTGATCATCTGATCCAGCTCGCTCTCATGGTGGAGACGAAGAACCATCACGTGAGAAAGAACTTTTATTCATTTTAGATGAAAGAGATACGTGAGGTGTGAATACTGACGAGAACAGACGGACGTGAGGACATGACCCGAGGTAAACACGAGATCTGCTCTCTTCTGGCTGGTGATATTTATCTGATTGAAGGAAACACTAAAAGAATAATTACTCACAGATAATTACTCACAGCGTTTGTCTTTTATACTTTAACGTCTTTGGAGAAAGCAACAGGCGAGATGTTGTCTTCGGTTCTGTGTGTTAAACATCAGAAGTGCGTCACTGAGTTCTCATGAGCCGCTTAGTCGGCGACTTTCTACTCAATGAACTTTAATCAGCATCATCAGACGACAAAGATGTTGTTTTCGTTCCTCGAGTGTGTGATGCGACTTGTTTTGGATATTGAACGTCTCACATAAACACCGACTTGAACGCTGGTGCTATTAGCTCAGAGCTCCACCACGGAGCAGGCTGTGGTTCTGTGTTAGTCTCACTGCGGTTCAGAGTGCAGTCGGCTGTGCCCGGTGTGACTCCTGTATGAGAGGGAACATCTTTCCACTCACAGCAGACACATGAAGACAACATTAGACGATGTGTTTTCTGTCCACATCCTTTTGCAACTTTCTGATTTACTGCGAGCAGAAAGCCCGGTGGATTCATGGCGACAACAGTTTTCCCACCAATCCAGCAGCGGTGGGAAAATCCAGGGACAGATGGAGGAAGAGGGGGAGGGGGAAGGAGGAGGATTGAGTAACAGAAAAGAAAGGAGGCAGAGGAGGAGAGACGGAAAGAAAGAAGACATGAAGATAATAAAAGAGGTTAAATGAGAGTAAAATATAGCAAGAAAGAGTGAGAGAGTGTGTGTGCATGAAGAAGAAAGAGTGTTAATGAGTACGAGAGCTTGGGCCCGCCCCTCATGACATCATCCTCTCTGTGCCCAGACACATGATGAGGTCATGAGGATGGAAGCGTTACAGCAGCGAGCAGGCTGATCACAAACACATGGACGTCTCCGTCCAGCTCACTCATACCAACACAAGCAGCTCCCAGCCGACCAATCACGTCACAGCAACGACCTGCAGCTCCCAGCCGACCAATCACGTCACAGCAACGACCTGCAGCACGTTGATCAGAACACGAACGTCCGACGCTCCAACAACCGGCAGATTAGACGATGCTGACTAACGGCTGGCTGCAGCCCTGATTTAAACACGTCCCTTTGGGCTCGTGACAAGTTGTTCATATCATTGATTGCCCCCCCTCCCCTCCCCCCCCAGCCTTCATCACTTCTTCCTCTATCTTTGAAAAGCTGCTGATGAGCAGCGTCAGGTCCGTCTGCCCTGTTTTTACTCTGAGCCAACAGCAGGAGACGCAAACAAAAAGCTCCATTCATCAGCGAGCGGCGACGCGGCGGGCTGCAGACAGCGTGTAACGCAGAGCGCGGGGTCGGGGGTCGGGGGTCGGGGGTCGGCCTCAGCGCTGGTCTCAGGTTCAGGTTGGATTTCTAATGACAGCCATAGAAACACACAGTCAGCGCTTTATTACCTCACTGCTGCGGAGGCCAAACCTCAGCCCGCTGTCAAGAAACAAACGAGAACAACGCTTGAGCTGATAATGAAGAGCAGTGCGTGACCCCTCCTCACAGTCAACACCGGACTCAGCCCGTCTTACCCTCTTCATCAGTTCTTCCTGTCCGTTTCTTACAGTACACTTGATGAACAGCTTTGTATTTGCATCGTGATCTTTTAAAAGAGAAGAGAATCCTTTCCCCGTCTCGCAGCGGGGACATGATGCAGGATCACAACAGAAAGAAGTAGAAAACAAAACAAGTACAATAAATATACACAAGGTATCGTAAATAAGTAAATCATAACAAATACAATGTGACCAGATTGAGTGGTTGGATATACTTTATATGAATGTATATTGCTCATACATACAATGATAAAGTGGGTTTAAAAACAGTATTTGTCAACTTCTGCCTGCTCTAACTTCATCTTTTCTTTTCTTCAGACGTACACACATCTTATGGGCTCTCAGGTCATGGACTGTATTTAATGAATTCAATGAAATGCAAGAGCAGCAGATGCTTTCTGGTCTCGCTCAAGCAGTGAAAGTTGAAAACTGCGTGTTTACTACTGCTTGACCCGCGAGTTGTTCTATTTGTCTGTTTATGGCACAAAAGGAAAGCCTCCCTTCCTGCCACGAACCTGCTGCTGATGTTTACACAGTTTGGTCCATTAACACATTGAACTTTGACCAAACTATGAGCCGCACCCAGAGCACCCAGAGCACCTCCTCCCTGCCCAACAGCAGCAGCGCCATGTTTAAGGTGAAGCCAGCAGCTCAGGCTGCTTCTCTCCAGCAGTCTGCCCCCCCCCCCCTCCTCCTCCTCCTCCTCCTCTCTTTCTTTTTGACATCCAGGCAGGCTGTGTTGATAATATCTCACAACCCAAAGGAATGTCACAGGACACGCCCCCCCCCCCCCCTTCAGATGAGGAAGTGGAGAGAGACTCTCAGGTAGCCCTCAGGGCGTGAAAACTACTTCACACTGAGACACAGTGACACATGCAGCAGATGCACATTACACATCACTGCTGCCGCGAGTCTGTGGAGGTTTGTTTGAACTCGCTGGTAGCTGTGGGACCACTTTAACATTTCTACTTTATCCCCATTAGATTTAATCTGGTTTAATTCGTGATGTCTCGTGATTTCATGGCATTTTGAAGTCATTTGTTTGTATTCCTACTAAATGATGCATAGAGCAGCTTTAATAATCATGCTCAAAGTACAAACATAGGTCACATGATACTGTGCGATGTCCATAATGTGACTTATTTATGACTTTATATGGACTTTTCCTGACATATGAAAGTTACTTTATTATTAGTTGGCAGCATCAACTTCGCTGAAGTGAAGCAAACGAGCGTTTTCTTACCGAACAGCTCGTTGGGAATGCCCTCCGACATTCCTTCTGTCTGTCGGGGTGAAGCACCGAGGAGGGGTCCGGTGAGGAGGGCAGGAGAAGCGGGCAGAACCCCAGAAGAGAAGCGGAGCTCCAACCGGAGGCAGCGGTACAGAAACAATGAGCTCGGTGAAGGTGCAGTCCCGTTTTCTTTCACTTGGTCACCTGTCGACACCCTGCGGAACTGTTCCCGTCTGCATCCATGCCGACATGCCCGCACACGTACGCGCTCACGTTACGTTACTTCTGCGTTACACTGACTGGACGTGACAGGAAGGGATTCGAACTCTGTTTTCAGGATGAGACATGGATCCAAAAGTGAAGACTGAGTGTGTGAGTGTGTGGTTACACGGCAGTGATCCCTCCTCTCCTTCAGTTGTCCTGGAAAGAAAAGTGTTTTGCTGCTGAAGGTTGTAGAACCGCGACACCTGGTGGTGGTTTGTGTTTACAGCAACTCACTTCATGGCGGCGGGATGTGAGTCCAGCCGCTGACTGTCTGTTATTACATCTGACTCCTGAAACCTGGAAACCTGCTTCATGTCTCCTTTGTCTGATATTAAATGATAATCAAGACAATTACAAAACCAGCCTCCTGTCACCTGAAGTCTTCAGGTGACAGGCTGAAGAATATATCAAGGATGAGAGCAGTGCTTCTCAAACTGAGGGGCGCGCCCCTCTAGTGGGGCGCGGTGGTATTACAGGTGGGGCGCAGGGGAGAATGCAGAATTATTTTTCGAATTTTTATTTTTAAAGTAATTAATAAATACATGGCGAAATGCCTGTACTGTCGTGTAAATGTTTACGTTACGCCGTTAACAGGTTACGCTTGTGAATGCGTGACGGCCATGATCCTTGGCGACTCACATGTGTGGCTTCGTGTTCCAAATGAAGAGACGTTTGGCGGGAACAGAAAAGCTATCGCGAGACGAACAGCAAGCAGCAAGAAGAACACATGATGAGGCCTCTGGCTCTGGTTTCACAGTGAACGCGGTATAGATGAGGAGAGACCAGTCTGTGCTTTATGTCTGAAGCTATTTTTTGCCAAATTGTCGTTCTTTTTTGCACAGATATAACTTGATTTGCATTGTTCTGACAAAGTGATTGCACATTGTATTTGTTTTTGTCTGATGGAGCAATCTGGTTTACTTAAAAGTAATTGCAATTTTCTTTATTGTATTATTTGAAAAAGCACAGACGGAGGAGTTACAAAATGTTTCAATAAAAATTCAACAGAGACCATTTTGTTACAATTTTTTGTTGTTGGGGCGGTGGGGCATGAACATTTTTCTTCCTCCAAAAAGACAGAAAAAGTTTGAGAACCACTGGATTAGAGGCAGTAGCGGCTGGTGGAACATCCAATCAATTTCAGCAAACATCCCAGAATGATTTAATGCAAAAACATACATGAATCAGGTTCAGGGTGTTGAACTGATTCCATCACTAGATGGAGCCAAACAGCCATTACAGACAAAACGTTGACCAGCAGCTGGTTTAATGGACCTGGATCTACTCACAGCTACTATATTTATATATATGGTTTATTCTAATCTGTCATAATTATGTGAGTTCTGAAAACGCTTTGTAAATAATTTGGAAAAAGGAATTCAATTGATGTTTTTTTATTTTAAAGTGTGATTAGTCTATTTTACTTGAATCATTTAGTTATTGTGTTTTCAACGAGTTTAAAGTTACTCTTGTGAATCTTTTACCATGAACAACTGAATAAAACAAAAATATATATTGTTCAGTGTGCTTATTTCAAACTGCCAGTAAAAGCAGTTCAAACTGTTTCACACTCTTTACTTTCTGCAAAACCTGCAATGTTTGATTTGTCCACTAGATGGCGATGCAGAGCTTTAGAGGAATCTTACAAATCTGGATTCTCTGGCATACTCAGGCATTCTCAACCTTATGAGTCGTCATCTTATATAAATATATTGATGTGATTTAAAACTGGCATATTTTCCCAGCTTACAGCAAAATGGGAACTGGAAAGTTTGACCTGTTAACTACAAATAGTGAAATAAAACATTTAGGAAGATTGAAGTTTAAATCTTGCTGGCGGGAGTTGATGATCTGTCCAAGGTGCTGAAACAAATGCAGATGATTTTTGCAGCTGTTTTTTTTTGTTCCTCTGTTCACCCCACGACATTCATCCCTTCATGACATGACTCAGTGAGACCAGCAGAACATGTTTAGAGTTAGGCAGGTTAGCTGACGTCTTCTGACTGGTTTCAACCCAAAGTAGTGGTGTGAAGATGCATTGATCTGGATCGATATATTGACTGAATGATTCAAGTGAAAACATCGACGTCTTTAAGTTACTCCTTTATTTTGAAATTCCCACCTCATCCAAGCATCCGTCCTTCCTCCAGGGCCCAGAAAGAAAATTGTCAAATCATATTTTAGTTGCTTTTTTTGTGAGTTTATATAAATGTAATTGATTGTGTTATGATATGATATATTAAAAGGGCTTTCTTAAACTTCCTTGATGTTGTCATCACTCCATGTGCATCACGAATAGGAGCCAGGCAGAGCCGGGCTGCTTATGTGCCAAATTATGGGAAAATAAAGAATGAACGCGTCCTGTTAGGACACATCCTGAATAAATACACAACTAATAGACTCTTCTTCTTCTTCTTCTTCTTCTTCTTCTTCTTCTTCTTCTTCTTCTTCTTCGGTTAACCGCTGCCCATGTCGTCCAATTAGGCCGACTCTGTCATTTCCTACAAATGGTAAAACATTTGCTCACATATCCGGTCCAATGGTTCTGTACTAAACGTTCCATATTCACAGTCACAGAGCACTGAACACAGAACATCTTCAGTATATGCAATAATTCTGATGCGTCAGAGGGAATAGTACGAGGTGAATATTCCCAGACAAGAGAATTGTAATTGGATATTGTGGATATGATAGTAACCAGAGGTTACTAGCATAGTTGCGGCCTTCCCCACAACGCATTTCGTGGAAACTTCAGCTGCCTCTGATGTCACTTCCTTGAAAGTGACACCGACCCCGCGGTGAACTGTCAGTGAAATATCGGCTGACTTCCTGTCAGTGACTCGGCTGCTGCTGATGTCATGAATGACACAGATTTATGAATGATATCAGAGTCTTTCTTTCAATCTTTTTATTTTCAGTTTACACAGGAGTACAACATGCCACTCACAAACAGAACAGCACGTAACATACCTGCCAACCACACAAACAACCAATCCCTGACACACACAAAAATACAACAAACAAGAACAAAACAAACAAAACAAAAACAAAAATAAGTAAATAAATGTAAGTCATCATCCTTCCACTAGATACCAATAAACATAAAAAATATTATTATTCAATATATATTATTCAATATTATGAATATAGCTCCCTGGGCGTCCCCCGGAACCCGAAGTTACAAAAACCTCCCTCCTACACACGTCCACTTTTCAGCCCATACATTGTATATGCCAAATATTGTCCTCCACATGAGTTACATACAATATGGCGGCCAACCATACAAACAGTCACACACAGTGACAAACAAAATATTGTGGACCTTCTTCCTTCAGAGTCACATGTCTACATATGGAGGCTCAAATGACTTCATGCAACCCTAAAGGGACAAAGAGTTCTCTTGTGATGTAATCTTTACACGAGTATCTATCGACTGGATTATTTGAATGATGAAGTTCCTCTCAAAAGCATTTCTTCTGTTGAAGTAATAAAATGTAAACTCTCATCTGAGCAACACACGCGATGACCAGTCGTTCCCTGTGACCTGGCTCTGATGATCTGAACCGTCTCACGACCTCATTGCCGTCATGACACCACAGTATGTCAGGAGGAAGCAGGACAGACACACAAAGGGATCCACTCGCTCCACAACCTCTAACCCCTAACCCTAACCCTAACCCTCCCCTCGTGGCCCTCTTAGGAGGGCCCCGCTTCCAATCAAACCTAACCCTAACCCTAACCCTCAGCAGCTTGTAACGTTTGTGGTTCGATTGTGGTTGGCGTTTTGAAACAGTACGTTTTAACATTGTAACATGCGGTTAACGCTGTGAAGAGCTGGTGGTTCATGTTTGATGACGTGGTTAACATTGTTTGAGTTGTAAAACATGTTCACATTGTATTTATCAAACGTGTCACTGTTAAATACTTTGTCCATTGTTCTGAGTGTCTAATAATAGCACAGATGGGTTTAAATACATTGTGTTGAATCAGGTTCACCTTCAGTAGAACCTGCTATAGAAGAACAAACTGCTGCAGCAGATCCTCAAATCAGCTCGAGGCAGATGCCACATTCAGTGCGAGGGGTGCAAGTGCACATTTTGTTCATTTTAACATTGTGATTGCACGATTGTTGCAGTTATGTGCCGTTAACCTCGTGTTAGCCTTTTGCTTTCATAACTTTCTCATGACGCATGAGGATCTGTATCTGCAAAAAGTTGTGTAAACACAAATGTTTGACATGCATACCGCCAAAATAAGAGGCAGCATTGTATAATAACACAGAAACCTTGCTGGGCTGTGACACGGGTAAAGGTGAAAGTGAAAAGATGACTTGTTTAGTGTTCCTTTTACTACAAAATGAGTTGAAGTAAAAGTGAAACGAAACTGTTTAATAAAACAAAATGAGCCTGCTAGTCGCAGTGCCTATTATTAATGTTCAAAGCATATTTGTGTAAAATGTATTGGAGCCACAGCTGCAGTTTCACTGTCTCTTCCTGTTCATAGAAACTGAACATTTATCTTCAGCGGTGAGAGTTCACTTTCTATTTGACTTGACAAATATTTGTGTTGCTGATAAATAGAGATAAGTTCCTCCCATCCTGACGAGCAGTCTCTTCAACAACACAAACTGATTATTAACGCATATCTGAACGCACCTGCTGCGTCTGCATGTTGGTCATGCAGCTGTGAGTGCACACAGACGCGGACAAAGACTAGAACAGCAGAGACAGCAGCACGCTGCAGAGAGAGGCAAAGAGTCCAGAATGTGAAATATGTTGATGAACATGTATTTTGTTTTCATCTGACAACTGCAGCTAGTTTTAGTTCTAGTTCAGTAAAAGCTGATTCAAAGCACCATCTCTTGTGACTCATGAGGAGACATCAGAGGAAGGCAGGTAGAAAGGTCTAGAGATCCGCATTTAAACAATAAACTGAATGAGATCCTCAAAAGGTTCCTACTCTCCGGGGAAAGTTACTGCGATCAAAAAAGGAGCAACCAATCATAAACAGGGTATCATATTGACCCCTTTTGACCTTTTTCTTTAAGAACTCCAGA
This sequence comes from Lycodopsis pacificus, assembly GCA_028022725.1. Classification (NCBI taxonomy): domain Eukaryota; kingdom Metazoa; phylum Chordata; class Actinopteri; order Perciformes; family Zoarcidae; genus Lycodopsis; species Lycodopsis pacificus. The sequence continues at coordinate 1,840,688 of CM051706.1, read as the reverse complement.
CAAGATAAACACATTTAAAGCGTGACCGGCCTTCAGTCACTGGAATAATGCAGAATACAATGTGCCAACAATAATCCAATTTCAGTAATAACCTGTCGGTCCATGTGACTTAATATTCAAATGTCTTGTTTTAAGTTTAAGAAAGAACTTGAACTTGAGTGAACCAGACGAACCAAATCTTGTATCTTCATCTTGTAAACATGTTGTGCAACTGATGGGGCCTTCCATGTGTTTCCCAAACACCTACTTATAAGTCATTCAGGTCACAAGTCTGTCAGGTCACAAGTCTGTCATGTTATTGTGTGATTCAGGAATTTGCTGTGAACTGAATGCACCGGGGATGGATGTTGAAAATGAAACCACTTTGCAGCTACATCATCATAGCCTCCCAGCCCAACAGTAGCTTTGATCCAAATAGAATTACCAACCACAGACGACAATGACATTTTTATTCATGATCATCCATCACGTTGGGATATTGGTGAACTGGTCTACCTAGAACTCAGCTGGCATGCCTAATGCATTCTTCAGGCAGCATTTACACAAACGGAATGGGATCTATCGTAGTTCACAAAGGCCTCGGTGTTGACGATGATTGATTCATCACTGATGACGGAATTTATTTTTCCAACCGACTCTTTAAAAAGTCATCGGACGAAGCGTCAATTAAACGTTATTTTTTTCTTTGAAACACCTTTTTGTGATTGTGACTCGGTCCATCCAAACAAATGTTTGCACACTACGAACGAGCCGAACCGAGGTCTCATCTGGACCAAGACCACCTCTTTAGTCAGATGTGAAGGTTTCTGCTGTTGGGTCTGGACTGTGGTCTGAGGGAGGTTTCACAGTTTGGGATTGGATCAAACTGAAAAGTCCGAAAGTCCGGAAACCACGAGGTACTGGTGCTGGAGCTCCCGTCTCCTACAAGTGGATCATTAGACAACGGGCTCCTAGTGAAGGGCCCCGACATAAGAGCAAGACATCCAATCTGTCGTCGATTTGTGTCTCATTTTGTGGTCGTCTTTTGCATTCATGGTTGTTTTGTGTGTCCTTCAGTGACATTTTGCAGATGAAGGCCAGGGCCCCCTGAGCCCTCAGGTATCTGGTTATGTGCAAAGTAGGCCCGCTCACTAACCATACAGGTGATCCTGAACCAAGAGACACTTTCACGATCTTAACGAGGTCCTTCTGTTTGTTGACACGTCTGGTCACGGTAGAAGTGGAAAACGTCTACATGGGTTGTTTTAAAAAGCGCAACAACCTACTATGTTCTTGGAATATTGGCGGAGCTAAGAAGGTAGATTATGTCTGGTGCTTGATGCTCTCGGTCAGTCTTTTATTCTTGTTACATCGTTTTGCTGTGAATCTAGTTGCTTGTTGGGAAAATTAAGAACATTTGACATCTGATCTTTTTTACAGAGAAGAAGGTGGAGCATGCTTCAACTGTTTCTATGGTTTTCCAGGAAATTGCTCTGTTTTTGATTTACGTAACATTTTCCGGTTTAAGAAAATACGTTAGCATGAAGCTAATCAAAAGTAGCCTTCATCGGATAGAAAAACGTGTTTGATGTCACACAGTAGGCTCCATTCAGCCTCCTGCTGTGCGTGATCGAGGGTTGGGTTGTTATCAAGCGCATCATCTCCTGAATTTACCAAACAAATTTTTCAGCTGACATGCATGTCTATATTTAGCTTCATTTGCCTTTACTCAATGCCTACTATTTAGGGCTCAGTGGTTCATTGTGTTGTCTGGTTTCAGTCAGTTTATGATCCTTCCTGACCGTCAGCACTCTACGTGTGGTTTGTCCAGTATCTGTATGTTCAGCATGTCTTCAGCTTTGTCCTCAGCTTTAGACGTCCACGTATGTCTACGGTGGATCATGATTCTTGGACGATCTGTTAAACAATTTACCCAAAACCAAATTTTAAACCCTTTGATGTGAATGTCATGGAGGGAAATATTCTTTTGTCCATATTTATAGTTGTACTTTATCATTTCTTTTAGCTCTCAGCTTGAGCAGTTTCATAGGGAGCTGGTCAAAAAACACTGAAACAGGGAAGTACACGGACTGAATACACAAGGAACTCATTGACAGATTAAACTCAGGTGTGGTGGAAAATAGGCGGGAAGACGACAAAGGCAGGAAGTAAAACCAAGCATGACACACAGGGAGAGTATTTTCCAAACAAAGAAACCATGCAAAACCATGAAAAGGTGTTTTATCAGATAGTAAAGAGATGAGAGATGACTAGAAATGAGTCAGCTCTTATTCTAAATACGTTTGAATGTGACCTTAAAACTGCATACTACATACTACATGACATCATAAGAGCATGGTGCACGTCATTGCTAACAATTACTCACAAAAGTTAATTCAGGAGGAGTTTAAGGTTTGCCAAGCAGGAAGTCTAGAACTTTATTGTAAGCTTCTCTGCATGGCATCTTTCTTCCTCTATGGTGGTAAAAGGTGGTGCGAAAATCATTACTGTCATTGATGGCAGTTAATATAATAATAATAATGTAATATATATAGAACCATGTGCACACAAGTTGAACAAATATATAATCTTTAAGGACTTTGGGGCTCTTTCTTACAATGGCGTATTAAAAAAAAGTAACGTTCAGTAAAAAATAAATTGGATTTCTGAGATAAAAGTTGTCAATCTGTTGTTTTCAGAATATGGTGTTAACAAAGTTTATATACAAAATACACAAATGGAAAAAAGATGTATTTGATTTTATTCAAAAGAAGTATAAACTGTGTTCCTTATAAATTAAATAGAAAACGCCTCTAAACTGTCTTTATTCTGCAGTGGCCCAAATACACTGACTTACAACAATAATAGTTTCAATCTCATCAATATCAACACTTTCTTGACCAAACAAGAGTTATCTTCAGTGACACCAATACATTTAATTCTAAAATTCACCAAGAAAATAAATCTAAAAAATAACAGATGTTTTGTGATTCAACAAGACAAAGTGATGTTCTCATAGCAACAAAAGTGTCTTAGAAAGAATGCAATAATTCTGGAGAAAATATGTCATAATAACCCGAAAATATATAAATGTTATGACGTAAAAAGGAACAATACGCCGCCTTTGAGGAAAACCTATTTTTTTGTGGCTAACGTTTGCTTTTAGCATAAAGAAGGCCGGTGGAAGTCGAGGTGGTCGATGAGTCAAAAAACACAGTTATGTTTCATAAACATAAACAGGTACTTTTGTAGTTTTTGTTTTGTTTAGTTTCAGTTTCGTAGTCCTTTCAAGCCAAACCAGGAAGTCGTTTTTTAGTTTTGTTTCTGTTTGAGAAATGATGTTTTCCTGTAATGTAGCTAACTGAAAGTGCAGTGCAGTAGTTTGGGAACATCATTTTGTCGGGAGGGGTTGGTGCAGCAGGTTCAACAGCTAACTCCTATTCTTGAAATTCAAGTAGTAACTGTCAGTACCTATAAATTACAGCTGCTTTCTGAATCAGAAGAGTTCGTGCAGACGCAGTGATGTCAACCTGAGTAAGCCCGTTGTTACCCCGGTTGCTCAAGTGGAGTTTCTAGTCTTTCAGGAGAACTGTTTCTATGTAAACCAGGGTGTGACTGGAAACCTTTGTTAGCCCCGTCAGCCCTCCCTACTGTGTGCAAAGTTAAGTCCATTATTTAGGATATCTGAGATGATGGGATGTCTACAATCTTCTTTTTTCAGTTAAAGACTTGTTTTAAAGTCAAATACATGTTCTGAAGCTGCAGTTTAAAGTAGGTTTGAACAGCTTGATAAGCACTGATATAGTGATATTTCCAATCTTTGTTTTTAATACGTATTTTATTCCATCTTTGTCCCAGCATGCTTTGTGAGAGATACAGTGTGGACAGGTTCTAGTGTGTAATAACAGAGGTTTTATTTTAAGTATTGCCTCTATTTTGACCTCTCCTTGACTCTGCCTGTGTACTTCCCTTTGAGGATATGTGTCGTGCTTTCATAGAAGGCTGCATGAGGTGGGGGGGTTTAACATGGAAGGCTTGAGGCTATCATCTTCTTTCATCATGTGTGGTAACAGCATGACGAGTCAAATTGAAGTAATCGCGTCTGATGGCTTTAAACACCCACGTTACAACGGTACATGGAAACGCCTTCTGTTACCTGAAACACTTTGATTGCCACTAATCCTCACTAAGTGTTACGTAACGTTACATTGTTTCAGTTGTGGCAGTCGTGGTCATTTCACATATTTCTATGGGATCGGGTTAAAGAAAACCTCCCGTTAATGAAGAAAACCTCCCGCTAACGAAGAAAACCTCCCGTTAGTGAAGAAAACCTCCCGTTAACGAAGAAAACCTCCCATTAGTGAAGAAAACCTCCCGTTAATGAAGAAAACGTCCCGCTAACGAAGAAAACCTCCCGTTAGTGAAGAAAACCTCCCGTTAATGAAGAAAACGTCCCGTTGACGAAGAAAACCTCCCGCTAACGAATAAAACCTCTAGCTTCACTGGAGAGTTTACCAGACTAACACTGATGCTTTGGACTTCACCTCTCCCTTTAAATCTGTGTCGTAGAAACTGTCCACCAAACCTGAGATGGAAATCAAAATCTAGTCAGTTTGTAGATTTCCCACCGTACATAATTACCTCCGCCAGGATTCTAGTTTTTTTTGCCTTCAAGGCTTAATTACTTTTCTTCAAGCAAGATGAAGGCCAGTGGAGCGGGATACATGATCTCACTTCTAGTGCAGTTTCTCTTTATTGTCAGAGTCTTGAAATAGGAGAGTAATTCCACTATCAGGTTGAAATTTGTTATATAAAACGGTTGAATCCCCGTCTACAGGCAGATCTCTTTAAAAGGTAACTTTAGTATCTTTAAACATGGACCCAATCTGAACAAGAAGGTGCTGCTGTAAAGAAAAACATGTTTCTCTTTAGAGTCCTCTCCATGATGCTGAAATGACAATCTGAGCCAAAAACAAGCATCCTCCTACGTTTTTAGTTTGAAAACGGCGTTTAAAAGCCAAAACGATATCCATCCAGATGAGCATTTTGGCGCCGTTTCAGAAATAATCTCCGTCCATAATAACACGCATAAAAATGCGAAACCCACGATCAACAACCTGCACTGCATGTAGAGATGATAAGGCCGCCGGACATGGGAATTGTCGCAAAGCGTTGAAATGCAACAACATAAAATGCAGAATTTACACCACAACAGCTGCGAGCAAAGACAACAAGGGCAGCAACGCTTTGTTATCCGTGTTGAGATGAACCTGTGGAAGTCAAGGCTGATGTCATTTGACGTGATCACGAGGACACGTCGTGACTGATAAAACCTAATCAGGAGGCGAACGTTTGTTTTTGTGTCATTGTCCAGATCAGAACGCAGCCCCCAGAGTTTTAAAGCTGAAACAACGTCGGCAGGGTTTTTAAATGTGTTTTCATGGGTTCGACAGCGCAGTACAAGTTCTGCGTGTTTGAAATGAAAAGGTTGACTTAACGGTGCATTGACGCTGCTTGCTTGCCCTCGCAGCTCGTTGTCCCTCATTACTCGACCAGCTTCAGGTAGGGTCCAGGTAGGAACGTTTTAATTTTTATATCACATTTTAATGTTGTTAGCCTTTTCAAATTGCCACCCAAGTTACTCCTGTTAGATTTAGTTTCCACAACAAATAAAAAGAGGCCTTTAACATCAGTCCCTGTTCAAGTTATGATGTGTTGACTTCCACGTTTCCTGAACTCTGACCTTCCTCGTGTGAACCAAACCTCAACAGCAGCCACACTCTTCCCTCTCTTCTCTTTCTGTAAAGCTGACAGCTTTACTACTCAGCGGCACCGTTCATCACCACTGGCTGAAAGTGGAAGTTTACTACCAGCGTGTGTTTGTGCGGAGCTGCTGCACGCACCATGACTGTGTCTGTGACGTTGGTGGTTAACGTCGGTGCATTCCCTCTCGGTTCATGACATTTCCTGGAACGAACAAACCCCTTCTTTCAGCTGCTCTGTTTAATGAATCTGTGTAAATCATGACTTTGGCAGAGAGAACCAGCAGCTCCTTCCTGATAAATCTAAAAACTCCCACACAGGGGAGTTCATCCACACCTGAATTCCTCTTTTCTTGACATTTATATCGGAAAGAGTTTCTGTTTGTGTCAGCAGCCTCTGACCTGCACAGCCAGGAACGTGCTTATCAAAGGTTCCAGGGCGTTGACGATTCATCTTCATCTAACGCCCGTCCTCGCTTAACCTCAGAATGCTTTGAGAGAACTCGTCTCTGTGGTTGGCTTACTGTCAAACATCGTCAGAGACTTTAAATGAGTTCTCAAGGCGTCACCAGTGGAAATCTAATCAAATATATATTTCTATTTCTATTTTTCAACTCCAAACTTAGGCAAAATAGTTTCTCTTCAGTTTTAAACCTCATGCTTTTAGAAGAAGTACGCTGTAAACTAAATCACATTAGTAATTTCTGTGAATTTGAAGGGAAATAATTTTGTGTTAATAGTTTTCTAGAAATGAGCATCTTTCTCTTGAGACAAGTTTAAAACAGCTGCTGACTCAGCATAACTCTGTGGTGGGAAACTACACAAGTTCCAGGATTCATTCTGACTTTGTTTTCTCTCATGCGGGCTGAGGTTTCCTGTTTGCAAACATGTTTTAACCTCTCAGACAAACTCAATGACCCCTCAGACAATGACATGTTGTCTGTTTCGGTTCTAGAAGCTCGTCTCTCCATCTCTCCCTTCATGGATTTCTGCTTTGGGTGCAAATAAACTAACGTGTCCTCGTAAGACGTTTCGTATGAGATCTTAAGAAAAGCTATTCCTACTTGTTTGTCACATGCACACAGTCTTTTCAAAATAAACTTCCGTCTTCACAGAAAAGTACTTAGTTAGGTTGAGGAAAAGATTGTGATTTTGGTTCAAATAACTACAGAAGTGACGCTACTTAAGCACGAAGGTTACGTGACGAATGAGTTGACTTCTGGTTTCAAACGGGACATGCACAGCGGCCTCCTGGGTGAAAGTCTGGCGTCTTTGAACCGACACATCCACACAGTCCTCCCTATGCAGAGCTTGTCACCCTTCATACTTCCTGGTTCACGATTATGTGGATTACATACAAACAGATTTTTGCGGGATATATACGATTGACAGCGCATCACTTTTCGTAGTGTGTCCTGAATAAACACAGGACTTTCACCCAGGAGACAGCTGTTGATGTCCCGAGTGAGACTAAAACTTAATGTCATGTATGTAATGTAACAAATCTTAAATCTTATTATTGCGTAGGGCCATTGCTTAAGTTGCCTCTGAACATTTACCAGCCAGCGATTATATTCGTCACCACAATGAATTTGGGGAAACGACGTAGTGCCATATAAATGTCATTTCTAGGAGACAGGAAAACATTTTCAGCACGAGTCTGCTCTACTGTATGCATGTCTGTATTTTATCCATTCAACAAGACAAAGAGTAACATAATCCTCAGCTCCTGGACATTAAGAGGAATCCTTTTTTTTTAAATATATTAAGTACTCCCACGACTCTCACGCGGTCACCATAGAGAAGTGGAGGGCAATGACTAAAAGGCCACTGACACCATCATGGGAGACTAAATAAGACCCACATGTTCACAGCAAGTTCAACCTTTGTCCTTCAATCAGGGCATGTAATGCTAAAAGATTACAGTGTGTACTACCAGAAGTGATATGTAGAGAACTCTGAACTAGTTTATTTGGGAAGATATTCCAATGATATCATGCCATTGACAGAATCATCCACTTATTCTAAGAAGAAAATTTGACTTTTAGGCCACAAAAATAGTCAAAGTGACTCAATTAGCACGGACATTGTTACAGCGCACCTTTCCTCAAACTGTCTCTGCCTCAGTAAACATCGTTTTTTTCCACCATGTGGCCTCAAACTACCTCATTCCAGAATAAAAGCCTCTTTTAGGAAGTTGGCAAACAGCAGATCTTACATGCCAGAGGAACAAGAAGTTGCTTAATGTCAGTGCAGGCTCACCAGCTCTCTGTTGGGGAGGAACCTCAGAAATATGATCTTTATTAGTTATCGAGTATTGCGCAGTCCAATCCTCAACAGTTCAGTCTTGCGTTTCGGTGGGAGTTCCGTGATGCACATTTGGTAAACCTCAGACAGACTGACGAATACTTGCTTTCCACACCGACGCAAAGTTGGGGCTTACAACGCCATGCAGTGTCACAGCTCTGACACTTCTATCTAGTTTTTTCTCCACCTCTCACTCACCTAATCGGTTTTATTCCGTGCACCTGCCAGGCACACTCACCTAATCAGCTCATTACACTCACCTGCTCACTCTGCCTCATCCACTATTTAAACCCCTGCTTCACACACACTCACTGCCAGATCGTTCTCCGCATTCATGCCTGACTTTCCCGCATTCACCCCTTGGACTGATTTCCTGTTGCCGACCCTGCCTGTTCCAGGCTACCTCGCCTTGCCTCTGCCCTGGAAACCTACTCAGCCTTTCTGTCCCAGACCCCGAGAAACCTGTTGTGTGTGTGCTTCCGGAAAAGTATTCTGCCTGTCTCACGTCTCAAATAAAAGACTCGTATCTGAACAGTCCCGTCTTGTCGTACTGCTCCTGGGTCCTACCTACACCCGTAACAGTACGATCTGGCCACAACATGGATCCAGCAGACGACGCCACGGCATGGGCCCGGCTCGGGACGGTCGAGGAGGCGATGCGACGAACCCAGACCATGGTTGCCACCAACACTGCCGAGGTTCGCCAAGACCTGGCGAATCAGAACCAGGTTCTCCTCACATTGATAGACCAGGTACAACAACTCAGGGCGGCCACAGCTCCGGCCAGCGGGGCTGCTTCGCCGCGACTCGCTCCGGTTCAGTCGAGAGTGGATCCAGCAGCATCTACGGCGGTCTCGGAGCCCCGGGTGGGGGAGCCAGAACGTTACTCCGGGGATCCTGAGGGTTGCAACGCATTCCTGACGAACTGTTCCATCCTGTTTGCGTTGCAGCCCCGCACGTTCGCTTCTGAAGACGCCAGGGTAGCGTTCACCATCAACCACCTGACGGGGAGAGCTCGCCTGTGGGGAACGGCAGAGTGGGATCGTCGTACTCCTGCCTGTGTTTCCTTCCAGTCCTTCTCCGCTGAGCTACGCAAGGTTTTCGGGGCAGTTTCCGGAGGACCGGACGTCACTGGAGGGTTAATGAGGCTCCAGCAGGGCCACCGATCCGTCACGGACTACGCTATAGAATTCCGGACCCAGGCTCGACTAAGCTCATGGGGATGGACGCCCAGTGTGACGCATATCTGTTCGGGTTAGCGGATTACATCAAGGATGAACTCGTCTCGACCGAGCTACCCACATCCCTGGACGGACTTATCGAGACTACCTCCAGAGTGGATCGCCGCGTCCAGGTCAGACGGCTGGCAGGGCGCCGGCGGCAGCCCCATCAGGGGAAGACGTATTGCTTTCCTCGTGCTACCGCTCGGGATTACGCCCCGACGCAGCCACTTCCTCAGGCGAGCGAACCCATGCAAGTGGGACATACTGGGCTCTCCACGGAGGAACGGGAGCGACGCAGACGGGGAGATCTCTGCATGTACTGTGGGCAGGCAGGTCATTACGCTTACAATTGCCCGTTAAAAGCCCGGGGCTCGCCGGTAAGGAAGGTGGTACTGGTGAGCCGAGCAGATTCCCGATCCTTCGCCTGTCAACGACCACTTTTCCACGCCCAACTACTACTAACCGGGGGCGCCCATACTATTTCCACCTTCCTGGATTCGGGAGCAGACGCATCCTTTATGGACGAGGACCTTGTTACCCAGTTGGGGATCGGCCGGATTCCTCTTCCCCAGGCTGTTCCAGCCAGCGCCCTGGACGGTCATCTTCTGGGAACGGTGACTCACCAAACCATCCCGGTACACATGCTGGTATCCGGCAATCACCACGAGACCATCAGCTTCCACATCCTGCAAACCCCTCGCATCCCCCTCATTCTGGGATACCCCTGGCTGCGTCGACATAATCCCCACGTCGATTGGACTACAGGTGCGTTTCGGGGTTGGAGCCAGGCCTGTCACCTAGTCTGTCTGAAGCAAGCCGCCGTTCCACAGAGTGTCGCGCTCTCCAATTCCACTCCTGATCTTACGGGGGTTCCTGCGGAATACTGGGACTTTAGGGAGGTATTCAGCAGATCCAAGGCCCTGTCTCTGCCTCCTCACCGGCCTTATGATTGTGCCATCGACCTCCAGCCTGGTACATTCCCACCTAAGGGGCGCCTGTATTCCCTGTCAGCTCCCGAAAGGGGAGCAATGGACAAGTATATTAACGACTCCCTGGCTTCCGGTATCATACGCCCCTCGTCCTCTCCCGCAGGGGCTGGATTCTTCTTTGTGGAGAAGAAGGACAAGACTCTCAGACCCTGCATCGACTACCGGGGCTTAAATGGAATCACGGTTAAGAACCGCTACCCCTTGCCACTCATCGCTACGGCCTTCGAGCTACTTCAAGGGGCCACCATCTTCTCCAAGCTTGACCTCCGCAATGCCTATCACCTGGTCCGGATCAGGGAAGGGGATGAGTGGAAGACAGCATTCAATACACCTAAAGGACATTACGAGTACCTGGTGATGCCCTTCGGCTTAACCAACGCCCCCGCCATCTTCCAGGCCCTGGTCAACGACGTGCTCCGGGACATGTTGGACCGGCACGTGTTCGTCTACCTTGACGACATCCTGATCTTCTCCAAGAACCGAGAGGAACATGTGCACCACGTCCAGTCCGTGCTTCAACGCTTACTGGAGAACTCCCTGTTTGTGAAGGCGGAGAAGTGCGAGTTTCACGTTCGCACGGTTGCATTTCTGGGATATATTGTCACCCAGGGCAGCATCCAGATGGACCCCGCTAAGGTTGCCGCAGTCACTGCCTGGCCTGTCCCAAGCTCCCGCAAGCAACTTCAGAGTTTCCTGGGGTTCGCCAACTTCTATCGGAGGTTCATCAGGAATTACAGCGCGGTCGCTTCTCCACTCACCGCCCTCACCTCCTCCAAGACCCCTTGCCGTTGGACTTCTGCAGCGGAAGAGACCTTCCAGAACCTGAAGTTAAGGTTCACTTCGGCACCCATCCTCCGAGTCCCGGATCCTGACAGGCAATTTGTGGTGGAGGTGGATGCCTCGGACATAGGAGTTGGGGGTGTCCTGTCCCAGCGCTCGGCCACGGATCAAAAGCTCCATCCTTGTGCCTTTTTCTCGCGACGGCTTTCCCCCGCCGAGAGAAACTATGACATTGGTAACCGAGAACTACTAGCTGTGAAGCTGGCCCTGGAGGAGTGGCGGCATTGGTTGGAAGGGACCAAGCTCCCATTCCTTGTTTGGACCGACCACAAGAACCTGGAATACATCCGCACCGCCAAGAGACTCAATTCCCGACAGGCCAGGTGGTCGTTGTTCTTCACTCGGTTCCACTTCTCACTCTCCTACCGCCCCGGTTCCCGCAATGTCAAGCCAGATGCCCTTTCCCGTCAGTTCCAAGGGGAGGAGGGACCCACCCCTGGCTCCTCATCCATCCTCCCTGCCTCCTGTCAAGTAGGCGTCCTCACCTGGGAGATTGAGAGGTCGGTGAGGTCCGCAACTAGGGGGCAAGCCGGTCCCAGTGCGTGCCCTCCTAACCGCCTGTTTGTCCCTCAGGGCCTTCGGTCCGATGTCCTCCAGTGGGCACACGCCTCTCCTCTGACCTGCCACCCGGATATCCAGAGGACCCAGGACGTCCTGCGGCAGCGCTTCTGGTGGGCCTCGCTCAACGAGGACACCAGGGAATTTGTCAACGCCTGCCCTGTGTGCACCCAACATAAACCTTCCCATCAGACTCCGGCCGGCCTCCTGCGGCCTCTCCCAGTGCCTCATCGTCCGTGGTCTCACATCTCCCTGGACTTTGTCACCGGACTTCCGTTATCGGAGGGCCACACCGTCATCCTGACAGTGGTCGACAGATTCAGCAAGCTGGCCCACTTTATTCCTCTCCCCAAGCTCCCTTCTGCGAAGGAGACGGCTGAACTCATCTGTCTGCATATCTTCCGCCTGCATGGAATCCCAGTCGACATTGTCTCCGATCGAGGTCCTCAGTTCACTTCCATCTTTTGGAGGGAATTCTGCACTCTGCTGGGGGCTACTGTCAGCCTGTCGTCGGGGTTTCACCCTCAGTCCAACGGTCAGACGGAGAGGAAGAATCAGGAAATGGAAACCGCCCTCCGCTGCATGGTCTCCCGGAATCCTGCCTCCTGGTCCCGCCAGTTGATGTGGGTAGAATACGCCCATAACACCCTGACCAGCTCCGCCACCGGCTTGTCGCCCTTTCAGTGCGCTTATGGATTCCAGCCACCTCTGTTCCCGGCATTGGAAAGGGAGGTTTCCTGTCCGTCTGTCCAGACATTCATCCGCCGCTGCCGCCAGACCTGGGCAAGGGCCCGAGGAACCCTGCTTCGGTCTGCGGACCGTGCTGCTACAGCGGCAAATCGACACCGCACTCCAGCCCCCAGCTACCAGGTGGGTCAGAGGGTGTGGTTGGCAACCAGGGATCTACCTTTGCAGGTGGAGTCCAAGAAGCTGGGCCCACGGTTCATCGGGCCGTTCGAGATTGAGAGGATCATCAACCCGGCGGCAGTGAGACTCAAGCTCCCCAGATCCATGCGCATTCACCCCACGTTCCATGTATCCAGGGTCAAACCGGTCCGGGAGAGCCCTTTGGTGCCGGCTGCTCCACCTCCTCCGCCTCCTCGCCTCATTGAAGGAGGCCCGGTCTACACGGTTCATCGCCTGCTGCGCTCCCGCCGCCGGGGGCGAGGCCTCCAGTACCTGGTCGACTGGGAGGGATATGGGCCGGAGGAGAGGCAATGGGTTCCGGCTCGGAACATCTGCGACCCCGAACTTATCGCCAGTTTCCATCGGCAGCACCCGGAACAACCATCTAGGACGACTGCCAGGAACCCACAGCAGGTCCCCGGTGCAGATGAGGGACCTTCCTCGGGGCCCCAGGCACCGTACCACCCGGAGGGGGATTCTGAGTCTCCGGCCTCGAAGGAGTTTTAACCCTCCTCCGGGCCCCCACCGCCCTCCCTTGGAAGACGTTTTTTTTGTTTTTTTTGGGACTTCCGGAGCCGTCCCTTGAGGGGGGGGTTCTGTCACAGCTCTGACACTTCTATCTAGTTTTTTCTCCACCTCTCACTCACCTAATCAGTTTTATTCCGTGCACCTGCCAGGCACACTCACCTAATCAGCTCATTACACTCACCTGCTCACTCTGCCTCATCCACTATTTAAACCCCTGCTTCACACACACTCACTGCCAGATCGTTCTCCGCATTCATGCCTGACTTTCCCGCATTCACCCCTTGGACTGATTTCCTGTTGCCGACCCTGCCTGTTCCAGGCTACCTCGCCTTGCCTCTGCCCTGGAAACCTACTCAGCCTTTCTGTCCCAGACCCCGAGAAACCTGTTGTGTGTGTGCTTCCGGAAAAGTATTCTGCCTGTCTCACGTCTCAAATAAAAGACTCGTATCTGAACAGTCCCGTCTTGTCGTACTGCTCCTGGGTCCTACCTACACCCGTAACATGCAGGGCTTTTCCACCCGTTAGACCATCGGCAGTATACCACAAACCCCGAAGACACAATGACACGTTCCAGTAACTCAGAAGCATTTCCATTGACACATCATATGTATTTTGGCTTCATCCTTCTGGGTTTTTTGGGGGGGGGGGGAAACAAACCATGAACTCACTTCTTTTAAATCAAGGTTGAAGACTTTTCTGTTTGTCGCTGACTTTTATTAAATCATATCTTACACTGCACTGATTTATTCTATTTCATACATGTCTTATTCTATTTTAGCTTGTTTTCATTTTCAAATGTTCTTAGCTCTTAAATGGCAGTTTTATACTTGTATTCACATTAATGTTTTTCTTTTGCACTCTGACTTGTGATGTTTTATGTAAAGTGCCTTGTTGCTGAAATGTGCTATATGCAGTAAGTACACCTACAGTAGTAGTACATAATACTTAACGACATGAACGTACCCAAAATCTCAAGTCCCAGCTGTGATTTGCCTCCAGACCTTCTCTGTTCACTAGTTAAACTCGTTATAGCTGCAGGTGTCTCATGGCTGCTCAAACACGCTCCGTTGGCTGACGTGGCCGGTCAACAGCTTGATCTCGGTCACCTGGGCCTCCAGGCTTTAACAGCTGGTCCATGCTCATTGCTTTCACTGCACACATACCAGCACTGCTTTCAAAGCCACACACTACACATTTAAGTAATGATTTACTTGTTTTAAGTAAAAAACCTTTTGCGTGTCAACACCTCTGAGCCAGGTTGAGACTATCGGGTTCAAGGAATCTTATCATTGAATTATTTTCTCAGATTTAGTTAGTTTGATCCAAGAAGTGTCTCTAGACTTTACTATAATCTGCTTGAAGGGGATTTGTTTTGTCGGCATAGACCAAATAATGTGTCACATTAAGATAGAGAGGACAATCCACAGAAGCGGAACGCTCGGTGTTACTGTATATCACTTCTGGTAGTACACACTGTAATCTTTTAGCATTACATGCCCTGATTGAAGGACAAAGGTTGAACTTGCTGTGAACATGTGGGTCTTATTTAGTCTCCCATGATGGTGTCAGTGGCCTTTTAGTCATTGCCCTCCACTTCTCTATGGTTTATGACCGCGTGAGAGTCGTGGGAGTACTTAATATCTTTTTTTAAAAAGGGTTCCTCTTAATGTCCAGGAGCTGAGGATTATGTTACTCTTGGTCTTGTTGAATGGATAATTGAATGTGAAAATACATCCATTTTAAATTGTTGTCAAAATGGCTTTATTTTATCATCTGAAGACATAATACAAACTTAACATGTTTACATTATTTGAAGCAGCAGTGTGTAGGATTATGGGGGATATATTAGCAGAAACTGAATGAAATAGACATAACTATGTTTTCCTTTGTGTATAATGACATGAAACTAAGAACAGTTGTGCTTTTGTTACATTAGAATGAGCCCTAAATATGGAGCATGTTCTCTTCGCAGAGTCCGCCATGTTGAACCTCCATATTTCTACAGTAGCCCAGAATGGACAAACCAAACCCTGTTTTTTATGTTACCTAAAGGTGAGCGTAGGGGTATTTAAGTGGTTGCAATTTTAACCTCATCACTAGATGCCATTAAATCCTACAAATCCCAAAAGGTTCACCACATATTAGACATATCCATATCTCGATGTGAGATTTGTATCTCACATGTCGTAAAAAAGGCACTCAAAGTGCTTTACATAATGCATTTAAAGCATTAATCAGGGAGTACAGCAAAAACATGAAATTCATAAAACTATATAAAAGCAATTAAATGGAGAAAGAGAAGTACCTGTATATGATGATGAGAGCGTTTCTTTCAGGCAAAGGCAGCGCAGAACATACATGTTTTTATCCTGGATTAAACGGGAGGCTATGTCAGGGAGGGTAATATACAAATATGTCTGTGTAACTTTCAGTCGTCACTGATCTGTTCATGGGACTTGCAGTGAGAATTGGGTGTCATCTGCATATTGTGATAGGTGCATGTACATGTTGAGTAAAAGAGGCCCAAGGATTGAGCCTTGGGGAACTCCATATGTGACGTTTATCCTCTCAGATGCATGGTCGCCACATGTGACAAGCATCACCTGTCCTGTAGATTTAAACCACTGGGACTGCGTCTTAAAGTCCTGCCCAGCTTGCATGCCTAGTAGTATTGTATGGTCAAGCATTAAGATCCAATCGACTTGCACAAGTGCAAGTTTCATGCCCGTCTCAAAGAACGGTGGAAATGATAATAAACCTGTTGCAGAAAATGACAAATGATCCACTCGTGTCTTAGACGCGGACCTCTTATCTGAATGTGTTCAACCATTCAAAAGGATCTGCTTCTGGAATAGGAACTCCTATTATGTATTTTATAAAAATACGACTTTAGCAGCATTAACAGTTGATGGAATTTAATTGCTTGGTCTCTGTTTCTTATGATGAAATTAATACATTATTTAAAAAATTAAGCAATTACCAATGAATTTATTTCCAATTACTTTTATTGCAGCGTCATTCAGGCAGCACACATGCTTCAGCGTCACTAGCATACAGTTCTACGCATTCTCTATAAATCATGAACAGCAAACACAAGAGCTCCTCTGCTGTCCCTCAACTTCCTCCTTTCTATAAATAGCACAATAAATTAAGTTGATATATAAAATGAAAAAAACAGTTGAACTGCATACATAGGAAGAGGTAGATATAAAGAAGGCCACCACTTTTTATTCTTCAAAGGGTAAGAACGGTGAGGTTTTTTGGTTGGTAAAAATTGTTCAGGTTCTCCATCTGCTTTCACTCCCAGAAATCAAACTGCTGATTTGTGTTTTCTGGTGTATACGCTGGTTGCAATAAGGACTCAGTTGCAACATGGAGGAGTATCTTCGCAGAAATGTTGTACCTTAAACAGTTCGATACCAAAAGGGGAACACACGAGCACATTAATACTTCAATCAGTAAATCTATGAGGAATGTACTCCCGAGGACAAGAACTACACATGCTTGAGAGTGAACACGATATATTAGATCTGTATTATATTACATTACATTATATTACATTACACAATCAAGTTTGGATTCATTGCTAAATTCTAAGAAGGAAAAACATCAAACAAGTGAAATCCAGTGCAGTGAATGTTAATCAGCTGGTTGCAGATAGAAGTAAAGTAACTATTTCTCTCATTGACCGGTATTGTCTAAAGCCCTTATTGATAGTGCGTCTTGAAGGCAGCAACTTTTGAAATGTTTACAAATGTGAGTTTGGACCAGTCAGACTCTTTGCTACCTGTAAGTAAATATGTTCTACTTCAGCCTACTCTGACATTACATTTACATCCACCTCGTTCCTCATATCACACAGCTCCTTCAGACTCGAGTCGATTCTCTGCAGCTTGTTCTGTAGTCTCTCTCCGGCGCTGTCCGCTCCGGTTTTGGTCACTATCGATGGCAGCTGCCGAATCTGACTTGCCGTGGCAGAAGCGACCCACTTGTTGATCCGTCCATGAATATCTGAGAGGGTGAGCCCTGAAGCTGCTTGTTTTTTACCGTCCTCAGACGGGAGCTTGTGCAAAATCCGACGCAGTCGTCTGATGTGGATTCTCTGGTGGACAAAGAAAGCCGGGAGGATTTCTTTGAGGTAGTCGCCTCCGTCTGCAAGGAACAAACGAGATGATTGATCAGAAGCTGATAAGGAATCATGATAAATGGTGACTAGTCCTGATTAATGGGAGTGTTGTGGATAGTTGCAAAGATTTTAAATGAAATTGTTCCGTCACTGTTATGATTTATTCCCTTTTAGATTTTGTCCAAATGACATTATCTTTCATGTGCTAACGCAGTCACAAACAGAGACGGCTTCTGAAGCTGTGTTCAAAGACCCTCGGACATCCAAGACTTGACAGTCTGCTCATTCAAATGTTTTCTGGAGGTGTGCTCTGAACTCCGAGTCTGAGCATTTACCCTCCAGTGGACGCTATAAAGCACCCAAGTGTCAATTCAATTAAAACTAGCTGATATCATGTCGTGTATCGTTAAGTATTGTAAAATATCTAAATGTTGTTGATGTTGTAAATAGCAGCCAGTGATGCAGCAGGTTGTTTTCATAGGAAGCTAAGTGAAGATAACTGATGACTGGTTGCCTTTAAGGTTTAGTAAACGTGATAAACATTAAATATCACAACCGGCGATGACATGCTCCTCCCCCTCTTCCTAACGGATGATCTCACCTTTGGATTTGACCTCATTGCAGCTGGTGCACACGCTGTCGTGCCAGACGGAGCCCTTCAGCACCAGCTCCATCCCCGGAGCGCAGCTTCTGTGTAGCGTGCAGTTCTGGTGGGCAGAGACGGTGTCCGAGTAGGTGTTGTTGGGACAACTCTGGCACACGGTGTCGTCATCGGCTGTACCTGGAGGAGACACGAGAGCCATAAGGGTTATGATGGTCACAGAATCTCCACAGCCAACAGATGAAATGCACTTTAGGAATGTAGATATTAATCAAACTGAACAACGGTAACGTGCTGCATTTTACTCTCCCGCAAAGCGCCAAACACTAGAAACATTGGCGGTGCATGAGTGGGTTTGTGGACGTGCATCATCCCGCAGATCTTTGTTCGAGTGTGTAGTTCTACATAGTCACAGCTGCTTGCCTCTGGGGGGCAGTACGCTTCAGTGTAAACGCTGACTCATCCGGTATTCAACCTGTTAAATCCAGTTCCATCCTGCTCTAAAGTTTGTGGTTACATCCATTTGTTTCTCTGTGGCTCGCCCCCAAGGCCTGTCACTGCTTTGAATAATGAACAGGCGTCAACACGACACACCTGACGAGCGACAGCAACACAAACAACAACGGAACACTGCTATCGCCATGGTAACAGCACCATGGTTGGAGCTATGTGATGTGAATCACATCGATACTAAATGTAATGTATTATTATTATTATACGGTGAGTTATGTTTATATCTAAAGGAAAGAGACAGATTTTGGTGTATTTTTCACAGTGTGATAGATTAGGACAATAATGAACAACATAATTGAAGTCTTATTGATAAAGAAACTGATTTAAAAAGTTTTTTAAAAGTTATTTAGTGGAACTAGCAACAAGGAGAGTTGCCATTATATGCTGCTAATATTTTTTAATTACATAATATTTGTTCTTGTTTTTCTTTGTTTGTACTTTTGGGTCTGAATTGATTAAACTGAGTCCCGCATGGCATTGTGGGTAGTGTAGTGGAATTAAGTTTTGAGCCGATCAGTTAACGTTATGAACGTTGTTGCAGCTTCTTTTTTTTTACCTTTTTTCTGTTTGTCCAGATTATCAGGGATTTAAATGTTAAAAGAATCAAGAAAACGTTTTTTAAAGGTAATGATAGCCTATGTTGCTTTTGGACAGAACACCATAAATAACCTGAATCATCAGGAGACAACATGACCCTTGACACTGAGTCCCGCTCTCCCCTTCATCAAAACCTGTAGATGTTGTGAACCAGTACTGATGGAGACCTCCATCCCAACCATCAGGAGCAGCAGCCTACCTCTGGTCAGCACCTCCTGCCCGGACGGACACTCCCTGTGTCGGAAGCACATGTCGTACTTCGCGTAGTATCCCTGTTTACACTCGCACCGGCAGTCGCTGTTCGCGGAGCACGGCGTCTTCACCACCTGGTTGTGGCCGCACACTCCGCAGCGCAGGCACTTGCTAATGTAGTTCCACAGCTCCGTGAACGAGCCCGACGGGCACTGCGCGCACTCGCTCCTGTGCGTCTCCGTGCAGCTCGAGCGCAGGTAGGTCCCGGGGGCGCAGCGGTCGCACTCCACGGAGTTTCCGGTGATCGGGTCCGTGTCTCTGAAGGTCAGCAGCGGCCCGGCGACGCCGTCGACCCGAGCGGCGCGCATCGAGAGCAGCACCAGCAAGACAAGCGATGCCCACATCTGGAAGGAGGAAACAGGACATTATGGAGGGACATCTACGGGAACACGGTGGTATGTGAGGAGCCACAAGGACTGCGAAGTAGATGCTGCCAAGTTAAAGGAGGAAACGTGGAGAAATACAGGAAGACAACAAGCAAAACAAGGCAGGCGCGCGCGAACTGGTGTCACCCCTGGAACAGGTTGGTGAAATCAAACTATCCTTCTACTAAATGAATGAAAAATGTAACTTTTATTTTCGATGGTTTCCACCAGTTTAAAAACCGAATCGGATGAATTTAAAAATAACTACAAAATATGTAATAAGCCCGGATGTTTAACTCCTCCGCCTGAGACGCGTTTGCAGTGAGAAGTCTCGACATGTCTGCGCTCTCCCGCTCTCCCTCCCTCCCTCCTTCCCTCCACCTACCATCGTAAGTGTTGTATGTGCAGCGGTCTGCCAGGAGGATGGTGCTTCTCCACCTCTCCGCGCTATTTATCTGCATGCAGCTCTGACGCACCCCCAAACATGCCCATTGATCAAAACCTTTCCAAGACATGTCACGTTATTTGGGAATGCCCTGGCTGCCTCGTGGTGGGGGTGTTTCGAGAAGAGTCACTTACCAGAAGTAATTAGGGACTTAGTTAATGACTTGAGTTTACACCTTCAGGGTTCCCCAAATTCAACCGCCAACAGAAGTCGACTGTGTGCTGTTCAGTTTGGCCCATTTCTATAATAAAGAGTTCATCTATTACTCGACCAATAATCTGTATTCAGACACGGTCTGTGGTCCATACAGCCGGTACATAATATGTATCTTATAGTTATGTATCCGTATCTTCATGTAAATGTCTCTTTGAATCTCTTTCGAAGGCTTTTAAGAGATAAATCTCTGAGACGAGCGGAGCTTCAGCATTCTGTTCTCTCCTCTTTTCCTTTTGTAATATTGAGGAATAATAATAAAATAAATAAATAAAAAGGATCATTATTATTATATATTATGTATTATTATGTAATATTATGTATTATTATGTAATATTAGTAGTAGTAGTATTATTAGTAGTATTATTATTAGTATTTTAAACCTTAATTCTTGGTTGAATACATCCTTGTTGGTTAAAAACACCTGGTTTCCATGAAAGGGAGATTTACAGTTCTCTAAATTATATCAGTAGTAGATATTGTCGTATTTTAATACATATTTTGAATCCAAATGTGTATTTGTTAAATATTGAAATAGTCTTGTTGTAGTGTCATATTTAAAGGCAAGGCAAGTTTATTTGTATCGCACATTTCAACAACAAGGTAATTCAAAGTGCTTCACATAAAACCATTAAAAGCATCAAAACATAAGACAAAAGAAAAGGAGATTTAAAAACAATTAAGAATTCTAAAGCCGAAGCAAATCAAACAGATTAAATGTCGTTGGTCGAGTCATGAGCAGCACTTAAGCTGCTGCTCAATCTTTCCGTTCATACTCGAGTGTGTGTGTCTGCTTTAAACGCAGTCTTTGGCGAAACCTAGTGGCACTACAGAGCTCCTCTCGAACAGTCTGTGATACCTGAGCTGACATCTTGTGTACAGAAGATGTCATTACCTTTATTATATACAAGTGCACATAATAACTTTAGTTTATTTGTGTTTTAAAGCGTTTCCCTCTGATGATCAGAACATTTGAGGTGAGGGTCGTGTTTTTCCAGCCTCAAAGCAGGAAGCGTGACTCCGCCCGCTGCCCTTTCCCAGAACACCAGCCTTGGATTTGCAAAACGAGATAATTTGTACCAGTGAAGATTGTGACTAAGCCGTGAATAACAGCAATGTCACTTTTGTTGGAAAGCAAAGAGCATGAAAACTGACAGTAAAGTGAACGTTATCGAAGCGCTGCATGAATTTCCCGATAATAAACAGGCGTCCATCACTTCTCGACAAAGTGGTGAAAACGTTTTGCAACATTGATTTATGAGTCATGTGAATTCTTCACTGAGCTAACGCCGCTTCCCTTTATTTCAACCCAAACCACAATATGTTCCTTAATTCAGTGTTTTTCAACCTTTTCTGAGCCGCGGCACATTTTTTACATTACAAAGATCCCGTGGCACACCAACAACCAAAAACGTTACAAAATGACACCTTTTAGCATAATACAGCATATACGCCATGGTGTCAAACTCAATCCCACGGAGGGACACAATTAAAAATTGTGACTACGTTGAGGGCTAAATAGAGTCACCATATAATAAACAGGATAGAAGGAAGATTGGACAAAGTGCAAAAAGAATACATGTTTAGGTAGGCTACATTATTGTATGCATATGTGCCAGAGCCAGCTGTTTGGCATCTTTTCTTGGCTGACAGTTCATTAATATCTGGGGTTAGGTTCTGTGCTGTGGAAAGCCTCAAGATGGAGTGAAGGTGTGCATCAGTGAGATGACTCCTGTGTGGGTTTTTGTTCACCTTCATCACAGAGAACAGCTGCTCACACAGGTATGTGGTTCCAAACATGCAGAGCGTTTGAGCAGCATGTAGGCGGAGTTAAGGCATCGTTTCGGGGGTGACGCTTGGAAACTGCAGCGCCCTCAGTCATACTTTACCTTGAGTGTCATTACACTGGAGGTCTATCAGCTCCACAGGTGCTCTTTCCACGTCAACTGCAAACGGCTTGCTGAGCAGTTCAAATTTTAATTTCTGAGCTGCAACGTCGGCAAATCGCCGCGTGAACTCCGTGCCAAGTTTATCAGCAAAATGCGCAGTGGGGAACACAGCGGTGGAGACGTGTACTGCGTCACACATGTCTGTGATCACACGTCCCCGTCCCTGAAGCTGCAGGTTTAGCGCAGTGAGATGCTTCGTTATGTCGCACAAAAAGCCAGCTCACATCGCCACGTTTCGTGGCGGGCCAGTTATGATAAACACATGATGTTTTCTGGCGGGTCGTTGTACCGAGGGCCGGATATATGCTGACAATTTAAAGTCTCTCAATGTGTTGATCCTTACTCAGCTTTTCATCTGGGTTATTTTGTCCAGGGCTCAGTTCAGAGTCTGCATTCTTCCTTTCAAATATTTCTCCATCGCTGTTCGTCTTGTCACCCAACCTCTCCCGCGCGTCATTTCATTCTACTGTCCTAAATTAAAACGGTCATTACTGCGCTACCTACTGCCACCCACTGTCATGGAAGAGTATGCATTACTTAGCCAGACACTATATTGCAGCTCAACAATGGCAAATTATTTGCAACAACTAAATAATATTTTTTGGACTCATTAAGTGAAATTGGACATTTTCCCACGGCACACCTGACGATGTCTCACGGCACACTGGTGTGCCGCGGCACAGCGGTTGAAAATCGCTGCCTTAATTAACCAAGTTTTGTTGCCAAAACCTGATTCCCTTCACACATTTTATTTATTTATTTCGCCCACAGTGATCAAGCGAGATGTGCAAAGGAGTCAGGAGAACGTAACCTGCACCACAAACGTTCTTTTTATGTCGATAATATAAATGTTATCGTCCTGCAGCCTCTGAGGGAGAATCCCTTCTGCACATTCTCATCTCATAATCCACCCGGGACCCGAGGGCCGAATGATTCGTTCAATACTTTTGCTTCGTCACAAAAATCATCTTTTCTTTTATACTCGCCTGCATTGTTACCAGTTAGTTGTGAACACAGATGCTGGCGACTGTCCACTCATTCAGACGTTCACTCTGACCTCCGGTCGACTTTCACTTTCTCCCCCTCACCCTCTGCGGTGACCTCACAGCTCATTTCATTGGCAGTGTCTCAGCAGTGAGTAAACTGAGTAACAGTCTGGAAGGAACACTCGGTGCTTTGTGGGTAGAAACTCCCGAAAATGTCCTGAAGGACACTTTAGTTTCACAGTGAGACGTTTGGGTGCACGTGAAACATGCAGCAATCAGCCGGGTCCAGTATTAAAGTCAGTACCCGGTGCTTCCAGATGTACATCAGCAGTGGATACTGGTTTTCCAAAAAGAACAGGGTCAGGGTGGATGGGTGGTGCAGGGCTTTTTGTTAGATAGCATACGGGCCGTAGTACGAGGATACGTTGAATTAGAGAGTCCCATCCTGCAGGTGTTTGGCCAAAAGCTCTCCTCCCTCCGGAGCTCCGACTGCAGGTCCAAGGCTGCAGGTGAAGCCGGATCTGGGTCTGTCCACGGTGGACCGGTCTCTGCTGGAGGATCCGGGTCTGTCCACGGTGGACCGGTCTCTGCTGGAGGGTCTGGGTCTGTCCACGGTGGACCGGTCTCTGCTTGAGGATCTGGGTCTGTCCACGGTGGACCGGTCTCTGCTGGAGGGTCTGGGTCTGTCCATGGTGGACCGGTCTCTGCTGGAGGACCTGGGTCTGTCCACGGTGGACCGGTCTCTGCTGGAGGATCCGGGTCTGTCCACGGTGGACCGGTCTCTGCTGGAGGGTCTGGGTCTGTCCACGGTGGACCGGTCTCTGCTGGAGGATCTGGGTCTGTCCACGGTGGACCGGTCTCTGCTGGAGTCTGAGCTGAAGGAGGTTCTGGTGAACCTGCATGAGTTCATCTGGTTTCACCAGAATCCGATGACGATCATCAAGAATAACTATAGAGATAATTTTGTATAGAAGAAGTTCAACGAGGTATTTACAGAAGACCTTAATTTGTGTAAACGGTCGCTGACATCATCTCCAGATAAACACCGTCTGGAGGCTTACATGTAGAGGCTTTCCTGTGACGGAACTATTTACCACGTACATGAGATGTGCTACTGTACCTGCCCTCACTGTGGAACCACTGACGGCGTGTTGTCCACATGTCTGAGAGACGGTTACACATGTTGTGTGAGCAGCTTGCGTGCGATGTCAAGACGAAGTGCGATGAGTCAAGTTTAGATTACACGGCTTAATGAGAGGACTCACGAGGTGGACAACATCCCTTTCCTGGCAACAGATGACTGCATACTGATACATGAGCAGATGGATTCACCGCATCATTATGGTGTCAATGCAAATGTCAGAGCCACACTTTCAAATTCAAGATGAAGTGGCGAGTATGGAGGCCCCACTGGGACATTGGAAGTAATTACATAATAGTGCTTTTATCCAAACCAGGATAAATTAAGAAATACATGGGGAGTATAGAATGTGATTTTTGTATTTTTTTAGTTTCAGTTCCTTATTTGGTTTAGAAAATAAATTTAACCTGTACTTATTATTTATTAATTATGTATTTAATTATTTAAATTTAAATTATGAATGTATTTATTTATAACCCCACATGTCTTTCCCAATATGCAAATTCATTTCCTTATCAAATAAAAAAATGAAATAAACAAATGCAAAATAAATAAAAACTGAAATTAATTAAATGTGGAAATTAATATATATTTGACACTTTTGGCCTTCCATAATTCATCTTTCACAAAAGGCTCATGGAGTAATGGAGTACTTTCACATTGTGTTACTTCTTTTACTGAAGGAGACTGACGAGAGGATGACATCACCGGATGACATCACCTGGTGCTCATATCTGGTCCGTCTGTGTTTTACAGCGATGTCCGATTATCTCTTTGGTTTATAAAGAAAATGGGGAAAACCAGCCAAATCCCAACAGGACCAGCAGACATCCGGTTTTGCTTTTACTTTTACTTGCTGTCTCGCTCAAACATCTCCCCCCCGTTGTGTGACGAGAGCACCAGTGTTTGTCATACTTGACCTACGAGAGGCGAGAGTAAATAAACAATGCCGTCATCCTTCTCTCGCCTGCATCCTCTGCATGGACGTGCTGTGTTAGAGACGCTCTCTTGCATCCAGCCTCTGTTCTCACACGGGAACCCAAAACGACAGCAGACCTCAGACGACACCAGTTATGGATCCTGAATTCTGCTGACGCTGTTCCGTGAGCAGCAGAGCTTCTGAGGTGCTGAAAGGACAGCAGCCGAACAGGAGGACGTCAACAAGCTGCAACTCAATGATTGTCACTTCAGCTCCATGTTTGTACTGATTGATTGATCTGCCCGTGGAGGCAAAGCTGTCTCCTGGACACCTTCATGCCTGCAACAGAAAGCACGTTTTAAAGGAAAAGTGATGCTTCATCAACAGGAAATGCTTTTGGAAGTGGAAACATGTGTGACTGTTAAACATAATGGCTGACAATCTTTTCCATCATTTTTCTGACCTAATATCAACAACAGATCAATATCTCTACAAAAACCACAATATCAAAGCCTGCCACTGTTGCACATCAGCATGAAACACAATGCAGCTGTGCCTTATGGGATTAGTTTTGCAGGATCATAAACCAAAGTATTGGACGGATAAAAGTAAAACGTAAAGTCAGAGTCATTAGGATTCATCCTCTGGACACCATGAATATCTGCACTGAATTGAATGGTGGTTGTGGGTCAAAGGGTGAACTGACAACAAACAGACAAACAGAGCCGGCAGCTCTGAACACCTGTGTTTAGTTAGACGTGTTGTTCACAGCGGGGGGGGGTGTAGAGTTTCAGTGTGAGACCTGATGGAGTTCTGTGGTGGAGGCAGAGTTGGATGACTGTTGGCTCTGGATGAAAGAAGCTTCTCTTTGTTTCATTCCCCTGCTGCTGCAGGCATCAGTTCATGATACTGACGCAGGTTTGTGTGGTAGAAGGTTTGCCGGTGCTCATTTAATTAAAGGCCTTCACACACAGATGTTCTTTTTTCAAACTGTTGTTTTTGTCAGGAGTCTTTTCACACAGAAATCCAAATATTATGCAGCAAAAAACGGCTTTAACCTTAATCCCACTGAAATGAGGGATCTCCTTTATCAAGGGTCCTGGTCACGATGGCAGCGTAAAAGTTTCACAACTCAAAAACGCTAAGAACAGACTTAAAGAACAGAACGGTGACAATTTAAAAACAACATCAAAATGTATATGAAAGAGACGGCAGACGTAAATCTAACCAGCCGTGGTTAAAGGGTGGAGCCACAGGTGGTGTCGTTTGTGTTGTCAGTTGTCGATCAGCTTGTTTAAGGCCTGTGATGCAAAAGAAAAGATGCGCACCCCAAACAAATGTTATTTAAATGAATTTAAGCAAGTTTCTGATTTAAAGATGCTGAAAATATCATGGAAATGATTTGTTTCGTGCATCCATTCTCAGAAATAATGTAGAATACGTTTTGCTTTGTAACCTCTCACCAACAGTATAATCTCAATGCTTGACTGGTCAGAACAAGTATCACAACTAGACACGGCGTCTACCCAACTAATGGGAAGTCCCGTAACACAATCTTTGATGACAAGAGCTGCACTGCTGGAGGTCAAATACGATGGATCGTCCAAACATTTCAGACCGAATGAGTCAAAACATATCGAACGATACGGTCTCCTGTCTATGACGGAGAAAATCCCCCTTTTATCCTTCAATGCCTCATCTGAGATCCTTTCCACAAGCTGACACTGGGATCCATTTATAGGAAGGTAGCTGACGTGTCTTGGGTAGTTGACTCCATTTCTATTCGTACAAACAATCAAATACATTTATATGAAATTGTCAAAAACAAAGAAATATGTTTCACGTATGATCCTGAATTCAGTTGGATTAATTGATCTGTGATTTGGGTTGACCCAATAAAGCATCCCTTGAATGTTAGTTAGTAGTGGGGGGGGGGGGGGGGGCATGTTGGACTGTTCCAACAAACACAAGACTCTCACCCAGCAGACAGCTGTTGGAGATCTAGGCTTGATGCTTGTTACGCAGCGCTGCTCGGCTTGTAACGCATCTTTACATAAGAAAGTTGCGTTGTTGCGTTACGTTGTTACATTGTTATGTTACATTGCTACATTGCGTTGTTGCGTTACGTTGTTACATTGTTATGTTACATTGCTACATTGCGTTGTTGCGTTACGTTGTTACATTGTTATGTTACATTGCTACATTGCGTTGTTGCGTTACGTTGTTACATTGTTATGTTACATTGCTACATTGCGTTGTTACGTTGTTACATTGCTACATTGCGTTGTTACGTTGCTACATTGCGTTGTTGCGTTACGTTGTTACATTGTTATGTTACATTGCTACATTGCGTTGTTGCGTTACGTTGTTACATTGTTATGTTACATTGTTACATTGCGTTGTTGCGTTACGTTGTTACATTGTTATGTTACATTGCTACATTGCGTTGTTGCGTTACGTTGTTACATTGTTATGTTACATTGCTACATTGCGTTGTTGCGTTACGTTGTTACATTGTTATGTTACATTGTTACATTACGTTGTTAAGTTACAATTTGAACACAAACCGTGATCTTTGTGTGTGTGAAGGCCAACAGTCTGCAGCTGCCTCGTGTCTATAATTGTTTATTGATCCAACAACTGTGATCGTTGATGGTTATGAGTTCATATTTATCCACTGCTGTAATACACGTTCCATCTCATCTCGTCTGCATTGCGTGAAATAAACACGTAAATACAGATTACAAAACAAAATCAACAGATAAAAATCACGACAACAGGAAAGTAATGAGAAGAAACGAATACAAACAGTTTTAAGGTGAAACGTAAATAAATACACAATTTAAGACGACTCACTCAAAACTATACTTTTACAGATACTTAATATTAATCTCGGGTGATTTGTTTTTGTGGAAAAGAGCAAATTCACTGTTTCCTGTGAATGGCAGCTGTGGGGCGGGTCTTCATCCTCAGCAGCTCTGTGATTGGCCGCTTGCTGCCCTGGTAAAAGTCCAATCCTGTAATCCACTCGACGTCTCTGACTCGTGATTGGTGGAACCACATGAGATCTTCGACCCAAAGAGACTCGGCTTGTGTACTCTGCCAATGAAAAATGAAAAGTGACAAAACAACATTTTAAATGTGACAGTTTGATGTGCTGTTGATGTTAGTGCTACGTTTCCTCTTTCTGTTGCTTCCTGTTCTCATAAATGAACGTCTCAGAGATGGTGAACATGTTGCTTCTACTTTCACTGGTTCATCCAACGACCCTGCACTAAAATCACCAACTTCTATCTTCTGAGCGCGGAAAATAGCGTAACAGTTCAATGTCTCCTCACCGACACTTTTGTCCAATAAAACATCTCCACAAGTTCTGCATTTTGTCACCGTCTGTTTTAAAAGGTGTTTCATTGTTTAACAAGTAACCGTGAATGATCCGCAGACGAACACAAAGGTTCCTTTCAGGTATTACTCTGAAGAGGCTTCACTGCTCGAGTGTCACACGGGAACAGAAGACACTGCTGCTTTGTTCGGGAGCAGTCGGCATGAACAGGAGCCAATAGGGAGGCCGCTTCAGTCATAAAAAGAGTTTCAGTGTGTTTGTCTGGTCAGTGTGACGTGGCCGGAGGAGGAGGGTTGTGAACAGCTGAGTCAATGAGTGTCATCTCAGAAAGGTGATGTCTGGCTGTGTGGTTTCTTACTTCGCAGCTCTCCGTGTTGTTGGGTCTGTGAGGCAGCAGGAAGGACACGGTCTGCAGCTCGCCGCCGCAGGCCGCCACCGGTACCGCCGGGTCCCTGCAGCTGGTCAACACCGCAAAGAAATGGGTTGGTATCGAGATGTTCGTGCCGGACACGAACCTGGAGTCACACAAAGACAGACGCGGTCTTATTCAGTCACGTTCTTCCACAGCAAACTGGGAAAACGACTTATTGATTATCTTTTTGTACACTGAGACAGTTTCATGTTGAATAAGGAACGAGACAAACAAACAACGGTTGAAGCACACCATGGTTTGAATCATCGCAGTCTGCTATGTTATGAAGTATGAATGATCAGGTGCAGCCCAACAGACTACGGGTGGTGAGGGTTTGCATTCCGTCCTGCAAGATGTAATTTAGCTTTGAATGGTTTCTCTTCGTGTGGTTTTATGTTTCGTGGTGACATCATATTCAGCCAAAGCTGGTCATCCTGTTCATCCTCTAGCCTCTTTGTTCCATCGCTCTGTTTGTGTGGAAGAGGAAATAAGAGCTGTGATAACACAGCAGCCTTTTGTAATATCCTGTCGAGAGTGACGGGATAGAGTGGGAGTCCACCAGCAGACAGATTGTCCTCTAATGCAGAGGAATGACATGTGAGCGGGAAAGCAAGTGTCCAGAGAAGGTGTTGGCCATCACATAAACCATTTCCTGTGTTGTTACAGTGCCCTTCATTTAAAGTCACTGTCTGGTTCAAATAGAAACTGATGAAGTCAGAAATCCAGGCTGGATGTCTTTTCAAAGAAGAAGCCGTGAAAGTGGAAATTGATTCGTTTGAAAACTAAACCTTACTGCTGGATCTGCCCCGGAGCGTCATACTGTCCGTCATAGTTGTAATCGAAGGCGGGGCCCGTCACCACACTAACGCCGTTGTAAATGAAGGCGTATTTCTTCAGTAGGGTGCTGTGAAAATAGTCCCAGATCTCTGAAACAGACGAGAGAAGAATAAACTCAAGGAAAGAAAGAAACGTTCTGCAGTGTCGTGGTGTTAGCCGGTAACTCACTCTTAAACTCGGGGTACATTGGCACCACGTTGCTCATCAGCAGCGCGTCGTACTGCTGATCCACCGTCTCGTTCAGATCTGCCAAAACACAACAACTAATAATGGGCCTCGTGCGAAACACACTGGTCTGCATGGATCCGTTCTGATGAGGCGAGTGATGAAGGTCAACGGGACGCGGTCACAAATTTGTCACGTTTTTTCTTGTATTTTGAGTTTTTTAAGGTACTAAGAACTCGTTTATCCTTCATTTACATCCAAAAACAAGAAGCTTGAATGTGCTCTTTATCTGCTTCACTTCAATTCAATTCACAGAATTGAATGTGTCCGACACAGGAAGTGAACAACCTCTCTGCTTTTCTATTGGAGGAAACATATTATCCTGTTTTACCTTCACCAGGAGTATACAAATGACCAATGTAGGTTTGTTTTCATCATTGTGACCTGACGCACTGTTTCACACTCAAAAAACACAAAATACCAAAACTGCCTCAGTTCTGCAGAAACCAGCATTTCACTTCCAGTAACACTGACAGCAACGAGTGTGACGGGAGACGATGAGGGAGCGAGACCAGGTCCTCCCTCCCTCCCTGAACAAGATTCAACTGAACAACAGTGTCAAAACACACTGCTGTCATAATCGTCATGCGCGGTGCTGGCTTATAGTTTATGTCGTGTGGCTGTACGGTTCATGTGACGTCATGTTTTCAGTGTGGTTCTTGGCTTGGGGGGGGGGGGGCAGAGGTGACGTTTTGCTTAAAATTCAGGGACTTTTTGAAATGAAGACTCGAAGCGAATAGTCTGGGCAGCAGACACATTATTCTGATGAATGGGCGTTAGCTGTGGAAATGAGGATTTAGAAAAGTGTGTGAAGTGATGAAGAGACAGGAAGTGGGTGTGCAATATCAACATGAACACGAAGAGTTACATGTCAAAGCAAGCGTCCTCGTTTCACTGCATGTGTGTGACTGTGACTGTGGCCGTGATGCACAGCGACCTGACGCACTCTGTGTTTTGTTTTGTGTTCTCCACGGACGCTTCACAGCAGCGCTTTGCTTCCCAATGCTTGGCCCAGAATGAATGCATGTCAAATGCATGCACGCATGCACCTCTATGTCAATAAGGATTTGAAATAAAGCAATGACGTGGAAGTACTTGGCGAGTACAGGAAGGCGTGCGTCAGGTTCCCGGCAGTGCTGTACTGGTCACATGTGGGACTCCGTGACGCTCGGAGTCTGACGTCAGCCCTCAAACAGTCCGGTGTCACTGGTGGCAACGGGTCCAAGTTCCTCTGCAGGAATGGAAAAACATAAGCGTTAGTTGATTTACAGTAACCGGCTCCAGATGCAATTACAAACCAACAGTTGTCCCTTTGACTCCATAACAAGAAGAAACTCTCTCCAGTGATCCAGTGACTCTTTGGATACGTTCTAGTTTTGACACAAAGTTACTCCGATCACAGTTGTGGTCTCTGCCTCTATTTTCAGTCCCTGAAAGCGTAATTAATGTCTGAAATGTTTAGTTCAAGAACACTGAGCTTGCAGGCCAACAGATCCATCTCCATGACAACTGAGGAAAGTTTTAAAACAATCCTGTTGTCCAGCTTCTGACCCAACCAGCAGATTAGGATGAGGTAAGAGCCATGACACAACTTCAGAGGGAAATGCTGCTGCTCTAGTTTTCCCGATTCTCATAATTCCATGTTTACTCAGCAGCTCTCAGGAAGCTGACTAAGGGGGTTAGTCCTTCCCAGGTAGAACTAATCACACCTGTGCCGCCGTGTGCCCACTTTTTTGTTTTTAATCATATCTAGTGAAATGGTAGATTTTAGTATTTCCTGGATTCCTTTGTTAAATATGAAAAAAAGATTTTCTCCCATTTTCCTTGTTGCAAAACACATTTTCAATGCTCACACTACAATTTTCCACAATCCATAATTCTGCCCAGACATGTCCTATTTTACACAAAGTGCACGACGTCTTGACTGCGTTGTGCAGCTGCAGCCAGATGTAGATCGCACGCTAACGTCTGATCCGCGTGCGCCTGGAGAAGCATGCTGGTTTTACTGAGATCAGGAATCGGATAACTTGACACTGTGCACATCCTCGTACAAAGCCAATCATCATGATCCATCATGTATTTCATAGGATTGGAATCTAAACATTTGAATATTTCAAGTATTAGAATGCACTTTTGCTGTGTTTCCTTCACCGTCGACACACTTACCGGCTTGTCGATGGTGAAGGAGCTCCACAGAGGCATCAGTGCCGCGTGGCTGTAGGCCATGACGAATCCCTCCTGGTGGAGGACGCAGTAACTCTGGTCAGGCTGCAGCATCCGGGGACGACCAAACAACATGTGCTTCTTCTCTGCAGCGGCCTCTGAACAACAGCAATGGAACTTTCCTTTACGTTGCCCAATCAGCGGCATTCAGACGATGCTGCATCAGCAGGGAGACGAATGCAAATCCAATCCAGGAACGCATGACAGGAAACACAAGTAGTCCTGTTCCCTCGACGTGCATTCAGTCGGGACATTGCGTGTTGTGAATGAATGATTGACGACATAAGAATCCAAAAATGTAGAAAATAAAAACACAAGTTCACAGATTTAGAGGCGTTTAAGGAACCTGCTCACCTTCCTCTGCTGTCAGATTCAGACGGCTGTTGATAGCATTTCCACTCTGAAGAGAGAGACAAAGAAAACAAATGCTATGAATGTCTTATAGCACACCAATAACACCTAAATATGGTCAAATATCAAAAACAAGCTCTGACACATCGTTCTTTATGCAACAGTTTACCGGCAGAAAACCGACGGCACCGATTTGAACAGTGAGCAGTGATCCCGTGTTGTTGACCTCGCTGCCATGAACTCTGGAGATATTTTCACTTCGTCCAGTTTATCCTCATGAAGAATATCAGACTCTGAGCTGAAAGTTCTGCCTTAACGATAGATGTTCTTCTGTTCCCGTGTTTCTTGCTTTCTCTTCCATTCTTCAGAGCTCTTCTTCATCCGGCCTTCATTATTCTCTCTTTCCATTCATGTTTCTGAATTGTTCTCCAGATGTGATGCTTGGTTTATTTCCACTATTTGCTTTTTATCCAAAGCGACAATAAAACATATAAAATAAACAATAAAACCCCAAAGTGCAAGAAACCTGCAAGTCCAGCTTCAGCAAATGCTTTGAATCCATCAAGTGCTCCAGTTAGAGACGATAAGAGATGCTGAACACGCTCGTCATCATGTCATGGGCCAAGGTGAAGTCTGAACAGATGAGTTGTCAGTTTCCGACAGACAAACAGCTCTAGCATATTGAGCTGATCTTCAATAATCCAGCAAGAAATCTCCCAACTCCTCCCAGAACCACATCCAGTGAAACCGGCTGCGTAAGACCTTCGCCTACGCATGACATGTGGTGTCATGCGGGGAGGTCTCGGCTTCACTCCACAAGTGGGTGAAGAGATCGAACGATGTGGATTTCATCAGACAGGGAGGACTTCATAACAGACGCTCTTCGCTTTCGCAATGGGAATCGAAAGATCCGGCATTCTTTGGAGTTTGACGCATACTGTGGACTACAAGTCAGGAGAGCAGGATGCTGAGTCAGTGAGAATCCAGTTGCACACACAGCTCACAGAACACGTTGCAAAATGTTCATGATGGCAATAAGAGTAAAGAAAAAGTAAAAGACAACAACAAAGTGCCTGTTGGAAAGTATTGAGCAGGATATTGAGAGAAATATTCCAAAGATAAAACAACGACTTCTTTGTCAGCGTCACAGATCGTTACAACCAGTTGTTCCATTGTGAAACTGGCTCCAGGTCTGTTGTTCTGGTTGTTTTAAGAAGGCTGAATGAAGTCTGAGTCTGAGCCTCTGACCAGACTCTTGTTAGAACATCTGACGTCACACACACACACACACACACACACACAGTTTCCTCTCTATAGTTCGATGTTCACAGTGTGTAAGCGTATCGATACCCACCAGGGCTGGGCAGGAGCATCCTAGGAGGTCTGCGGGGTCGAGGCTGACCAGCGGACATTGAGCCGGGAGGCTTCGCTCTGCGGGGGGCGCTGCTGTGTAGTGCGGCCGCCTCAGGAGGTGGTTCAGACTGCCGTGGGTCCCGTTGTTGACGGTGGGAGATATCTGCATCACGTCTGCATGGAACGATGACCGTGGAGTAAAACGCATCACATAACATTCAGTTTGCTTTACTTGAGCTTTGGTGCTAACGTACAGTCGAGCAGGTCCGCTTTGGAGCTACCACAATCAGATTACGCTTTCTAAAATGTTCTGCAGACTTCTGCTCACGAGCGACTTCCAGCAGGAGAATGTGATCCGCTTCATAATCAAAAGGGATGCAAAATGTTATTCATCATGAAAAAGCTCAAGTCTCCAAGGCTCATCTGATGCTTTTTGTTTGGATTGTGATTGTCCTGTGTTGTTACTCAGCAGCTGTGATTGGAATGCTAAACCACAACAGGTCACAGTCTGCACTTTCAGTGGATGCTAAGCTAACTGTTGGTGGCAACTGGTGAAGGAAGACCCGTAAACTCACCACACATGAGGTTGTAAAGCTCGATGTTTGAAAATGGTTCGATCTCTGTTTTGTACTGGAACTTCGGTCCATAACTGAGAAACATGGCCTGCAAGACAAGAGGGAGGAAGACATTTGAAAAAAGTGATTCCAATGGTTCCATGTTTAGACAAAAGATTTCAAAAGATAACAGAATCGTGCAGTTAACTGCAATGACAGAGATACATTGCTCAACAGTACAGCGGGAGCAGAGGGGATTCTGGAGGCATTACTCCTGACTGACGGAACAGAATAGCAGGGATCCTCACGTGCATGCTCTCTGCATCGTTGTCATAGCCGTGAGCGCCGCCAGAACAGAATGTGAGAGATCCTGGAGACCTGTGCAGACAGAAACAGACATGCTGAGTCTCTGGTTTCAATCAGTGCTCTGTAAAGCCACATCATTAACCTTTAAGGGAAGAAAGAACAATGGCCTTTAACAACATGAGTGTCCTCTTAATGTCCCACCTCAGTGTCTTCTGTGGGACTTGACATGTCTTTTTATTTTGCCGTCAGAACAATGCCTTTTGTTACTGTCGGTTATCACAAGTCACTGTTTTAGTCTGAAGCAGCATTCGGTGTGTTGCTGGTGCTTTCCACTGCGGTGTCTTCTGATTATAAAAGTGTGAAACTCCAGGCAGGCTGTTCTCACACACTGTCCGTAGCTAAACCGACAAAAGTGATTCACTGTAATTACTATAAATCCCACAAAATCAGTTCGTATGTTATTCATGAAAACGTGAGTCAGGACAGGCGACGTAGTATTAAGAGCAACAACGTGCACGGAGAACGGGTCGAGGTGGATGAGTGAGCAAATTCAAGACTTTCATGTCCCGAGTGAAAACAGAAGTCATTTTAACTGATTTGTCTTTCTGTACTTAAGTAACGCCACCTCCGTATTTAACGCTGACGTAGACTTCTTTGTCTCGTATCTTCCGTACTTAAGTTATTTCTGTAGTTATTTAAACCCAAACCACATTGTTTTTCCTGAACTTAACCAGGAAGTGTTGTTGCCCAAACACTGCAGGAGCTTTCACAGCTGATCGCTTTTGTTGCCAGACATTCACAGGAAAACACGTCTTTTTGTGAGATGTCATGTTGTACGGAGACGTTTCTCCAGCTGCAGCTGATACCTCTCAAACAGCCATTTTGGCTCGACCAGGACGTTGACGTCTTCAATGCGACGGCTGTTGGCAAAGTGGAGGCGCTTTGGCAGGTTGGCCTTCAGGTACGGCTTGATCTTCTGGTCCGGCTTCCTACACTGAAATCACCAGAAACACAACATTTTATTTAAAATAGATACGATCTGATATAGTTCATTTCTTATATTTGGCAAAAAACAAGTGTACGTGTGGTTTGTCAGCATTTTTATAAAAAGACAACAGTCATGTCCTGTTAAAAGCAGGTTTACTGGCACACGGGTCGTTGTTTCAGTAGAAGTGATCTCATCAGTGTGAGAACACTGAGCACTTACAGTCATGTTGGCAACGAGTTCGGCCGAGTCCACTGCAGGAAGGATGACAAATGAAGTCAATGTCACACAAAGCCCAACCAACATGAATCCAATGTGTTGTTACACCAAACCACTGACTGCTGTGGGAATCAGAAGGTATGGGGATGATCACAGGCCTTGTGGGGCTTTCCTGGGTCAGACAGCTCAGTGTTACACACACACACACACACACACACACACACACACACACACACACACACACACACACACACACACACACCAGCCGCAACAGCAAATTGTAGCAGTGGCGTGACGTGAGAAGGGTTCAGAGTGTCTGTATTGGTTTAGGATGAACCGGCTCGCTGGTGGTTGTGATCACGTGACATGCTGATGCTGTTGTGCATATCCAACGAGGCGTATTTATACACTCGTAGGTGCACAACAGCCGTGTTGCATTTGAGACGACGCTGCGCTGTCGAAATTGACGCACAGTGCAAGTAAGTACATCGTGTACACAGTGTACTCATGCAAGTGTACTAAGTATCTGAGTCACGGAAATACTTTCGGCTGCAAACCTGACCATCAGCAGCATTGGGATTATTCTGGGATTGGGGTTTGATATCCGCCGCTCTGTCACTGCGTCAATTCAGTTGTTTCCTCTGGAATCAATCAGTCATCTTTCTCTGTGTCACGCAAAGCCAGGATTCCCTGATTGTAAATATTGTTTTCGTTATCTCAGATCTTCACACTCGACTGGTTTCATTCGTGGCGGGTACGTCTCTGTGGCGCCGGCGCTTTGTCCTCATGTGACGGCTGAACATTTATTCCTGAACATGCAGGTTCGGCTGTGACACCTTTTGTTTCGCCGGATGCCAAACAGACCTTTGTGCCACTGAGTGAATGGAAAATGGAAACCGCAGTCGGTGGCGGTCATTATGTTTCAGCAGGTGTTCGGAGGCCTCGGCGATCGTTCTCGTGATTTTGCTTATTGTGAGAAATCACATGATTCTCAATGAATGTAATGAAACGCGTTCAGAAGCCCTTTTCAGCAGATGAGGGCTTCTTGGGTCTGAGGTGTCACTCGGACCCGGTCAGTGTGGCTCTTGAAGCGTATCGTTTACTCACACACTGCGTTGTTTCTGGCTCTGATGCGTCCGAACGGTCCCTCGGTGACCCAGTAGTTTCTGACGTCCCCCACCAGCTCCTGCAGCACCTCCTTCCTGTCGCAGCTCGTGTCCTCCATACCTGCAACAGCAATCAGCTGTCATGTCAATCCTTCTTAAATTATGCTCCATAACTCTGTTGGCATTTCACAGGTATGTCCCACGTCCATGACACTACAGGTGCTCCTCTATCCAGGGAGCTGATGGTTTCATTACACGATGCAAATCGTTTGAAGAGGCATTCTTGTCTGGCGCCGTGACAAAGCGCTGATATTTGATGCCTGGGAATGAAGATAGGCTGGAAGAGCTTTGGTATCTTTGAGGAGACGATAGAAAGGCTGTCTATTCAAGTGTCTGCAAGTTTATTTTCAGAGCAGCTCAGAACTGAGATGAATGGCTTCCTGAAAGTAAGGAACACAATACAGTATATACTGTGACTGCACACAACGTATTCATCTCTTTATTCTGAGGACATCAACACTCCAGCAACACTTGTATGTACTTGTATGTACTTGTATGACTTGTATGTACTTGTATGACTTGTATGTACTTGTAAGTGAGACCAATGTATTTGGTATTGTGGTTTCAATCAGGGTCATCACATAACACATGAAGGAACGTTGAGATGGTTTCATACTTTGTTCTGTGTTGCGTGATTGTTACCATGATCTGCCACGATGATGATGTTGAGACAGCGGTGGAGGCCAATCTGCTTGAGGCCGTTCATGAGTTGACCGATGATCTTATCCACACCCTGGATCGCTTCAATCAGCTGAAACACACAAACACACACATCCAGCAGCTAAACATCTCCTCTCGTCTCTCCACGGATGTAAAGACACACAAGAACAGATGTGAATGTCATTACTCTGATCGTTTAGATTACATCCTGCAATGATCATGAGCAAACATGTTATTCACTGTAGAGTAGTAGTGGATCACCAGACCTTCTGTAAACCAACAGGAGAAATCATCACGGCTCGGCTTAAAATAGCTACGTTCATAACGCAGCACGAGGGCTCACAGGTGCTCTGTGCGCAGGTACGGCAGGTTGGATGATACAAGCTGGAAACAGATCGAAAAGCAAACAGTCCTCCAGTGGACAAGAAAGAGAGCAGATGTAGAGTTCACTGCCCAACCTCCAGATACAGTTCACCTCTTCACAGTGTTCCTCTAACACAAGCATCGCAGCCTGTTTGGTTCCTCAGTAAACTGCTGGGTCATTGTTATGGTACATGTCAAACATTGTGCAGCGCTGACCTCATTAAAAGCTTCGTCTTTTGGCGTTTCAGCCTCCGTATGCTTATAAAACAGCAGTAAACTGCAAGTGTGTCAGCAGCTGAAGGAGCACGCTACAGGAAAACAGTGTGCAGATGTTTCAGCAGCTGGATGTGTCTGCAAAGAGATGCAGGTTATTCAGGATGAGTTCCGTTGCTTGGTGTCGTTTGTAATTGCGCTTGTTGTTTTAAGTTGCTGTTGTGACGTCATGGTGGTTACGTTGTGACGCTACGGCCGTTGTTGCGTTGTTGCCAGCGTAACACGAGACCGGAATGAAAGCCAGCAGCTTGGGACACGCCAGGTCAAGGAAAGGGTCAAAAGGATTAAGACAACAGGAAGCCTCATTGATGCCAAGAGTCAATGCAAGGCGTCGTTATAGACAGCAAGGTGCAAAGTCATGCGTCAGGTTGGACGATGTTATCAACGTATATGACTGTCGGCTCATTCATTAAGGGTCATAAAGATTCTGCCGCTGCTGATGGGATTTGAATTGTTTCATTGGCAACATCATAAACATGTTGTGGAGATCTTTTATCAGTGGTTCATGAAAGGACTTCAGACCTTCTTAATTGAGCTATAACAAGAGATAACAAGTAATCTGAGATAGCGTCCATTCCCACAAGTGAACGAGGATAATGAGTCTGATATGATGATGGCATTCGTGCCAGCTCAGTTTGATTGATATTAAGTGTGAGGGTGTGAGATGAGGTCCACACTAAGATGTGATGATTTACAGAAGAGATACATCTGAGCTCGGTTCTCTCTTCATCGATGCTTTAAAAGACGGCAGAGAGAATAAAAAGAAAAGGAGAAAAGTTTAAATCACAGACTCATTGTTGCTTAGCGCTGGTGAGATCATGTGACTCGTGGATCGGGTGGATCGGGTGGACTTACCCCTCCACTCACAGGACCGGAGCTGTGTCCCGATTTATCAGGTTCCTCTACGTACAACGTGTAGAAATCTGGTCTGGAGGAAAAGGTCACTTTGTATTTGTCACATTTTAGCACCAACGCCAGCAGAAAAACATTCATTTCATCTGCTGAATGCAAGCGACCAGATTCCAACTAACCTTTCATCATCCGGCAGCTGGAGCCACTTCAGCACAGTCAGCACTCTTTCTTCAAATGGCACTTTACTAAAGAGAGAGAGAGAGAGAGAGAGAGAGAGAGAGAGAGAGAGAGAGAGAGAGAGACATCGGAAGATCCCTCTGTTTTGTTAAAGTCGACACAGAACAGACTAAACGAGACTGAAAGGCCACAGTTGTGACTGAGTTTGACTCCTGGATACCATTCCACAACATTTTTGGTCGAATTACATCTTCTCATCCATGCACGACTCTCCAGTCTACAACAGCAGACAGTTGTAACTGACAGAGACGTGGATGGATTACTAAACGGGTCTACCAGGCACAGGCCTCACAGAGACACGAGGAAGAAGCACAAAATGACCACAAAGAAACATAAACCGACCACGAAGAGGCCGAAGACAACAACAAAGAGAGGCTGAACGACTTTCACGTCTCCGTTTCAGTTAGAACGCTGCTGGAAGAAGGTCTGCCGTTGTGGTACAGCAAAACCCACAACAGTCCTGGTCCTCAATCACAGTTCTGGAGGGTTTGGGCTGCGAGGATGTTCTAATGCCCAGACTATCAACAGTCCTTGAAGAACTCTGTCGTCCATTCAGGGTTCTTTGGAAGCAAATTGATCTGGGTAGAACCTTCAGGGAGAACTTGGTTTGGAACCCTTATTTCTTCCAACAACTTACAACGTGAACCACGTGTTTAAAACTGTGACTGTAGACGGGGAGAAGATGTGTTTCCCTCTGAATCCAGTTGAGGATTCAGTTTAGCTGTATGGGAACTTTATTTTGTAGGAGACATGGTTGGAGACACGGACGCACATTAAACCTTAAACCTTATCTGAACAACACATGTTGAGTTTTGTTTCGGGAGCCATGAATGTACAGATATATTTGAGTGAGCTTCCCGTGGTGATGGACTTCTCTTCTCTCGGTCTGAGCCCGGCACAGAAGAGCTAAAGTGCTTTTATTCCAAACAAATCATCTGCAGGTTCCTCTAGTCTAAGTGGTCGTTAAGTGGATAAAGTTGCTTTCATGTGGATGAAATGAACTGACGTAAAGGAGTAAATAACTCCAGGAAGTGAATGCAATATAAATGTCCATTAACCGCAGACAACGCCGGCGGTAAACATGCATTAATGGAGCGATGCTATGGCAGGAAGACGTGTCACCATCGTGATCATTAGGGCCTGGGCTGATAAAGGTTAAGAACATATGTTCTTCCAAAGAAACCAACGTCTTCCATCCCACTCAGCAATAAAAACACTCTCCCTGACTGTGGTGTCCTCTATCAGCTGAGATGCTGTCGCGGCTGCTTTATGGCTTTATCTACAGGTCGGATCAGAACTCTACAGACGCAGTTAGACAAAGAAGTAAAATAAACTCATACGTGTATTTCTTTCCACTAGTCTGAAAGAAGACGTGGAAGCAAAATAGCTCAAAATCTCACACACACACACACACACACACACACACACACACACACACACACACACACACACACACACTCTCTCACACACACTCACACACTCTCACACACTCTCACACACACACACACACACTCTCTCTCTCTCACACACACACACACACACACACACACACACTCTCACACACACTCACACACTCTCACACACACTCACTCACACACACACACACACACACACAGCAAAGCAAGTATCTGCAGAAGTTCATCTACTTTTACACGGTCTGAACTCTACGGAGCAGAGAGAGAGTTCAACATGTTGGAAACATTCATAAAGAATGTTAGTAATACATTATGTGCATGATATCATCTTAAAGGCTGTTTTTTTCCCATGTTTTTGTGTCTAACTGACTAATGGGGACAACTATTTGTGACGTTGTTAGTGTTGAAGGAGAGCGCTGCAGCAGCTGTAATGTAGCTCAGCGTCGAGGTCCGTCAACTGAAAGGGTTTCTTTCTGCTCTGACGGGCTCAGCTTCTTACTGTAAGTGTCTGACAACGGGACGGAAAGCACCCGACCGACAAATACAACGTTCGTCTTCACCTGTCGCTCGATCAAACCACAAAATAACAATCTGAGCCGGTCAGTGGTAAAAACAAACCCTCTTAACGGACGTGCCTTGACGGTGAGGAGTTGCCCCGAGGGATTACATCA
Source organism: Lycodopsis pacificus (assembly GCA_028022725.1). Taxonomy (NCBI): domain Eukaryota; kingdom Metazoa; phylum Chordata; class Actinopteri; order Perciformes; family Zoarcidae; genus Lycodopsis; species Lycodopsis pacificus. The sequence continues at coordinate 1,799,044 of CM051706.1, read as the reverse complement.
CAGCCTGTTACAGTACTGGACCAGTTTACACAACTGGGTCCTGGTTTATGATAGGGTCCTGGTCTAAAGATGAAAACACCCTTTATCAGTACTGTTGGGTTGAGGATCTGATACTTCACAGCTCACGTTCTGGCTCCCCAGCGTTTTGACAAAGAGAAGCGTGAGTCATACCCATCGTATGGTTTGTAGATGTCGGGAAAGCTTCCGTTGATTTTGACGTCGGATCCTGGCCAGAAGAAGGTCCCGGACTTCAGCCCCTGCTGCTTCGCTGTGTGCCAGATCTACAGAGACCAAGAGGACGGATCAACACCGGCCAGACACCAGCTGCTCTAACACAGTTCTGCATTTAAAACACACTTATTCTGGCAAAGCTTCAACTAGAAGAGGCCGTTTGACAGTAACTCAGTCCATGTGCATGTTGTTCTGTACTGTAGCTGCTCTTCCCAGTGAATGACTGAAGAACACATCCTCACATCAACAAGCAGTCCTCTCAACACACGCTGGAGTAGAAATGAAATGCTCTGAATCCTTCATCCAGTTTGCATCCGACCTTCATGTTATCTGAAGCTGAGGAGACTCACAGGCTGTCCCAGGTACCAGTCAGGGTTGTCCTTCTCTGGGCCGGACAGACTGAAGGAGGCGTTGAACACCGGGTCGAACATGCTGTTGTCAATCAAACCGTTGGACTCTGGATAGAGGCCCTGAGAGGAGAGGAGATCAAAAGGAAGGAGAGTGGACAAGAGGAGAGGGAATGAGAGGAGAGAGAAGGACAGTATGTGTGACAGTTACATGATATGAACCAGTTTCTCTGTGGAATTCATCTGCAGCTGTGACGTGTGATGTGTGAGTTATGAGTGAGAGTGTCTGCAAACTAACATGAAACACTAGCTGAGGAGCATCAGAACAAGCTGTTGGTCGATGGGAGGCGACGTTATTTAAAGCTAGCATCTTCTCATGTGTTTATGTTTCTACAGTTTAGAAGCTGAGTTCCCGGCAAAGACCCACAGCAGCACATCTGATTATTGTGCATTCCTGCTTTATGGGAGAAATGTCGGTTGGTGGGGTTTAATTAGGCCACAGCCATCAGACCTGCAACCTAAAGTCCAGTTGCATCAGAAGAAGAGACGCCACATACGTGTGGAATCAACATTCAAGCGTATCGACTGCACATCTGTCCGGCCGTGAGTCTCTTGTCTTACCGTCACTATGGTGTAGTGGTTGGGGAAAGTCTTGCTGGGGAATGCTGGCTGCATGTACGGAGCCGACGTTCCACACTTCTCTGTAATGTGAAGAACAGAAGACAAAGCACACGTCAGCTGCTGAGCAGCGACATGTTGATCTGTCTGCACTGGGCCGGAGAACACGTGGGCTGGACCGATTCATCCTGCTGGACATGGCCGGTGATGAGAGCTGGATGATTCATGGCCGGTGATATAAATAGAATCAGTTCCTGACAGAACGCTGTGAAGAAGCCGAGTCGTTGTCTTGCTGAGCAGCTGACTCTTGTCACTTGTGACTTGTTGCTTCACTAGTTCATGATTCAGAGACTTCACGATAAGTGAGACATCTTCAAGACCAGATAACGGATGTGTGACTGAACTGTTTGTTAAAAAATAAAATAAATGCCGACAGTCATTGGAAAGCCCCAAATCACAACATGGCCGAGTTAATTTCCATTAGGACGCTGCACGGCGCTCATCTTAAGGTTCCCAGCTCTCAGAGGATGTATACAACTTATATGATCGATGGTCCATGGAAGAGGTTCAAGGGGTTAGGAGAGTCGTGGGGTTGACACTCACTGAGTTTGTCCAGAACAGGGATGAGAGCGCTCCACGTCTGCAGGTACTCAGCCCTCAGTCCGTCCAGAGAGACCAGGAGCAGAGGCTGCTGCCTGAAGCTGAGCGGCGAGAGAAGATCAACCAGGGAAGAGAAGATCAACCAGGGGAGAGAAGATCAACCAGGGAAGAGAAGATCAACCGGGGGAGAGAAGATCAACCAGGGAAGAGAAGATCAACCAGGGGAGAGAAGATCAACCAGGGAAGAGAAGATCAACCAGGGGAGAGAAGATCAACCAGGGAAGAGAAGATCAACCAGGGGAGAGAAGATCAACCAGGGAAGAGAAGATCAACCGGGGGAGAGAAGATTAACCAGGGAAGAGAAGATCAACCAGGGGAGAGAAGATCAACCAGGGAAGAGAAGATCAACCGGGGAAGAGAAGATCAACCAGGGGGAGAGAAGATCAACCAGGGAAGAGAAGATCAACCAGGGGAGAGAAGATCAACCGGGGGGAGAGAAGATCAACCGGGGGAGAGAAGATCAACCAGGGAAGAGAAGATCAACCGGGGGGAGAGAAGATCAACCGGGGGAGAGAAGATCAACCAGGGAAGAGAAGATCAACCGGGGAAGAGAAGATCAACCGGGGAAGAGAAGATCAACCGGGGAAGAGAAGATCAACCGGGGGAGAGAAGATCAACCGGGGAAGAGAAGATCAACCGGGGGAGAGAAGATCAACCGGGGGAGAGAAGATCAACCAGGGAAGAGAAGATCAACCAGGGAAGAGAAGATACGGTGATGATGTACAGAGCACAGTTAAAGAGTCATCACATTAAAGGGTTCATCAGCAGCACAAGAGGTAACTACTGTAAATGTCGAGCTGATGGAAGCCGGAGACATTTCTGTCAGTAATTGCTATTGTAAGACATTGGGTTGGGAGAC
>CM051706.1:1758829-1791329 GCA_028022725.1 Lycodopsis pacificus | reverse complement strand
TGACGCTCCGGGTCACTGACCAAACGACTGCGTTCAACGAGTCGTGAGGAAGAACGTGTTCATTGAGATTCAACTTACAAATGAAAACATCAGATGTTCATTGAGTGAAGTTTAGGTTATGCAGGTGTGAAGCTTCATCATAACGTTCTACAGAGAACCACTACTTGTATGAAGCTCAGAGAAGTGTGGAGCTCCGAACAGACCACGCAGAGAACACTCAACAAAGTCTGACGTAACCGCGAGCAGCTGGCCTCAACAACAGACGACATGGTGATTCCAAGGAAACTCAGAAAAACATGCATCAGTTTACAAGGCGTGCACGGTGCAGCAAACACCACATGTGAGTTTGGACGATGCTCGTGAACGTTTGTGAGTGCAGAGACGTGTGTGTGTGTGTGTGTGTGTGTGTGTGTGTGTGTGTGTGTGTGTGTGTGTGTGTGTGTGTGTGTGTGTGTGTGTGTGTGTGTGTGTGACAGCTAGGGTTGCAAAGGGGCGGAAAATTTCCGGTAAATTTCCGGAAAACTTCCGGTAAATTTCTGGAAAATTTCCGGTAAATTTCCGGAAAATTTCCGGTAAATTTCCGGAAAAGTTCCATGGGAAGTTTAGCTCGGGAATTTTGAAAAAAGTTTTACCGCAAATTAAACGCTGAGCAATAAAAAAGTCACTCAAAACTATATTTTAAAGATGTATGTAATGCAGCACACTTTGAATTTTCAACCCTGCACTCTTCAGTCACATGCACAGATAATCCCCCAGCACACTGCAGCAGGGCTATTGAGGCCACACTACTGCATTTGAGCCCAAGGACTAGTCAGGTTAGTTGTGATGATACTACTGGGGGAAATATATTAGCATGCTAATTGAGGATCTGTTCATCTGGCCTATTTCTATTCATTTATCCATCAATTGTCAAATCTTTTTAAAGACGATTCCAATTGTTTAGCTAACTATTTATATCTCTGGCATTGCATTAGTGTTTTTTACAAGCTTTTTTATCATTTTATTCTACAGAACAATGCCACGTGCACAGTCTCATGTGTGGAGACATTTCACCCCAGCCAATGTACAAGGAAAGGCTGTCAGAGGAAAAACGCTAAAACCAGAGGCTTGAGAAGTTTGACTAAATGCTTTCATTTTACATTTAGAATGGGACTTTTTTGTGGGGGGGGACATAGGGAATACATTTAACACTCATGTTTTTTGTTGTTCAATGAAAGAAGCAATTAAAGTTCTACTGACAAATGGATTAAGTCAAGTGTCATTTTTAAAATTTGTATTTTAAATGTTTGCATGTGTAGGGAATTTGAGCGTAGAACCGTCTGTTATTTAGTAATAATAAAAGTGTTTCATATTTCATAATTAATAATTCATATTTAGGCATAATCATAAGGGTTTGGGAAATGCATAATTAAGATAAGCATAAAGTGTTGTAAGATTAGTAGCTAAGAGTAAAATTAAAAACATAAAGCTCGTGTCTAAGTTACCGAAGCTTAGCTTTATATTGAAGGGAGATTTATGTTTTTAACAGGAAGTGGGTGGTTTATTTTGAAAGTCTTTTTTCTTACTCTGGGGGACGCCAACTGGTCGTGGTCTCTCTGTTCTGGCTCTCGGCCAAGAAGGCTGTGTTTATTTTACCTGAGAGCGGAGTAAGTTTTTTTGCATGGGGTTTTATTGTTTTAATATTTCATGGGAATGATGTACTTCAGTGTATAATCGTATGCTTACTGTTGGGATTAAATTCCTTATAATTGTAAATCAGTCTTGGTAGAGTTATTATTAGAGCAGCGTGTCGACTGTAAACACAGCAGCTAGACCATGTGCTGTGCGATGGTCTCCTCGGTGGGCTGAGATTCAGCCCCCACACATGCATGCCTGCTTATGACAAAACAAAATGTGTATATTTATGTCTGTATATGACAAGGTAAATACAGTTAGTATAAATTACCCACACAATTTCCAGTTTATTCCCGTTAATTCCCGTATATTCCCGTTAATTCCCATGGAAACTTTCCAGCTTTGAATATTCCCGGAATTTTGCAACCCTAGTGACAGCACCTTTGTTTCGACATTTCTGCAAGTCCAGTCCAAGACCGAGTCCGAGTCCGAGGATTAGGGTCACGATCGACACAGCCAAGACACCTGCCTGTGACACACACACGGACAGAAACTGATCCTTTGTTCTTCTGACGCCATCGAATCTTTAACCAAAGAAAAGAAATGTTTCTCTGTGACGCACCAACAATCAGCAGGTTATCTTTCCTGCATAGACAATGACGAGGCATCCGCATTAAAGACAGACTGCGTCATTGTTTCCACACAACTCTACATTAATGTGCAGCAGTTCCTTGATTTATAAGATGTTTAATTTGCTGCATTAGGCCCAAAACAGACATTCCTGTTTGGTTATTTTATCCCACATGAGTTTCTCGACTGACAAAGTTTATCCATACCGCAATATCAGATGACATGTAACATGACACAGCATTTTATCCGTGTTGCCCACTCCTACTGTAAATAGCTTATCATTTCCCAAATGACAAATGAAAGACAACCACAGCCAGTTGTGTATTCTAGTCACTGCCCGACACTACCTGTATATTACCGTCAGAGCTACATAATGCTATATGTTCCTCATGTCGTTATATTTAAACCATCAATTCAGAACCAAAGCCGATACTCACAATAATCTTCTTCTGCGACTCCTTCACAAAACCCATCGCTCATGAAGATGGTGGCCGTCACACACGCTCACTGACAGACAGACAGACAGGCAGACAGACAGACAGACAGACAGGCAGACAGGCAGACAGCAGGCAGCAGAGGGGAACACACGCCTCCACTCAGTATCCCGGCAGTGACCTCCGGACTATAGGTGTGAACAACAGATCAGTAACTGATTGACAGGAAAGTTTCTGTGTTTTCAGGTCCGTCAAACAACAGATGAATCAGAATCAGAACCGTTGATTGCCAAGCAAGCTCATGCTTGACGACGCTTTCTTGACTTTTTATCTGCAGAAACTCAGCTGGTGCAGGCGAGATGAGAAGCAAGTGTTGACCTGGAACACGCTGAACAAACAGCCAGCACAGAGAGATCCAAGCTGCCAACGAGAGGCCGTCTGAATGCATCAACAAGAGCTGATAACGTGGAAGCATTGATTGGTTTATTACACATGTAGAGATGAACTGCAGCTGATAATGGAGGATTAATGATGCCAGTAACTGTGCACTCGCTGTATCAGAGGATCGGATGGATTTATTCCTCAGAGACCTTGAGCTTATGACAAATATAAGAAGTGGGCGTGGTCACCGGGACATCATTGGTTCGTGGACCTTTTGAAGCCTCGAGTTTCAGCATTTTGGCCGTCGCCATGTTTGTTTCTTGCAACCAGAGGTGACACGAGAGGGAGAGAGAAGTACAGCACTCAACAAGACTTTTTATGCAACAAAAAATGTTTTACCTTCAAGAACTGAAATGTTGCGTTTAAATATGCAAATGAGGCATCGTCCAATAGTAACTCTTGGTGAATTTAGGAGACATCTACAGACGCAAATAGGCAAAGTAATAAAAAAGCACCTCCGTGTGTTTCGGATCTTTTCTCCGAGTCTGAAAGAAGAACCACGTTCTTGTTTGTAGCGTTTCGCCATCGAAAACAATGCCAGCTGTTTAAAGCATGAGGTCATCCGGTCATTGTCCCTGTGATCCACCACCTGCACGTTAAGCAGACAGCTCGTTGAGTTTGGAAGTGATGTAATGTGCTGAGGTTTCACAGACAGCATAATTAATCCTCGGGGGTGTTGTGGTTTTGGACAGTTGTTATGGAAACACTGTGTTGAAACTTCAGGCCCCTCAGAGTCACACACTTACCTACGATGGGATCAAATGACAGCAACCAGAAGAAGCAATCATTGGAAGGTTGTTATGTCAACACCTTACCGTGCTGATGAGGCAACGCTGCTCCTTCACAATCGTCTGTTGAGCAACCACAGAAGCGTTGCAGACGATGAAAGAAAGAACTTCAGTCAACCAGCAGCCAAGCAACATAACCACGTACTTTGTTGCGTTTTTGTTTTGTTTTATTTCAATTTTGTAGTTTTAAGCCAAACCATGATGTGTATTTACTCCACGCTGGTTAACCACACTGCCACCGCAAGAAAGACTTGCAATGTAATTGCGATTGTAAGTTAGTTGAATGGGAACACAACTGTGTAGGACATAGTGTTGGGACAATCGTTTATTGGTGTTATACGTTTGTATTTAATTGCATTTAATCATGATATTAATAATCATAAAGGAGCTGAAGCATATCAAAGGCTCGGTCAGACTGGTGTGCACGTGTTGAGCGCTGTGTGTTCATATGAGTACGTGTTACATGTTCATATGTAGTTTGCATGTTGTCTGAAAGGAAAGGTTTGGATGAACAAGATGTAACATAATCATCTTCAGAGGTGCTGGTAGGAACAGTCTGCTGCCTTTGGACGGAGCCAGTCCCACCTGTCAGTCTTTATGCTAAGCTACGCTAAGCTAAGCTGCTGCTAACAGGACAGTGGTAGCAATCAACTCCTCTAACTCACATCATGAAGGAGAATGCATGTCCCAAAGTGTCACGCTATTCATGTGCAGAGCTATGCAGCCATGCTGCATGTTAGAGTTTTGTGAACGTGTTTCTCTGACTTGTCAGTCGGGTTTCTCTGACTTGTCAGTCGGGCGTCTTCTTGTTTCTCTCAGCGTGGACGTGTGGACGTGTGAACGACGTCGCTGTAGTCTGAGTGCAGTTTGCTGTGAGAAGTCCTCACAAGGATGTTACAACACTGACAAATAAAACAAGTGATTAGCTGATACAATGCAAGTTTCAAGAGTATTTTATGACGAAGAAAAGACAAACATGTTTAAATTCTTTAGCATGTGATGGATGGGCAGGAGGAATATGAACGCTCCTTCGTGTGTGCATGATGATGCACTTCATAGACTGTGTTTATGAAATGTGGAATGGCAGCTGTCGAGAAAGTCTCCATCCTGCATCATTCTTCTGCTAGCTTTCTCACCCTCAGATTTCTTGTGATAGTATTGAATATTTGTAAACTACTTCCTGCCAAACCGTTCTGCTTGTTTCAAATTGTGATCCCTTTTCCGAGCACTTCTCGGTCAGTTCCTCCGGCGTGGAACAGCGATGTGCTGGCTGTCCAGCGAGTGTGCAGTGAGAATGCAGGACTTCTACAACAGGCCTACACCCTGTATGTGTGTGTCTGTCTCTCTGTGGTTCTAGTCGTCACTCTCAAAGGTGTGCAGGTAGGTTTTGAGGTTCAGCATGCTGTTAAAGGTTAGGTTGGTGGACCGGTAGAGGTCCAGGCCCGTCAGGATCTCCACGTCTCGGACTCGGGCTGTGTGAAGCTTGAGCAGGTCTTCCACCCACTGCGACTCATCCTCTCCACTCTACAGGGACACAGACGGAAGTGGTTATTCACCGTGGATTCAGCGATCAACCGTTCCTATTGAAAGTTCACGTTTCCTTTATTGTTTGCAGCTTTCATGTAGCAATGAATGCAAACATGAGGAATAGAATGAACGTAAACAATGCAGTAATGATTCATTATGACATCAAACTTCACATGATTTGAAACCTTGTCCCGGTGGTCTCTCCGTCACAGTCGGAAAAATAAGTTCACATATTACCCAATTTCCCAGGTAAATCATCCGAAGATGGGATTTTGGAGAGAGGCAGGCTAGCCCGATCTTTATGCTAAGCTAGGCCAACTGGCTTTAGCTTCATATTCTACAGACAGACGTACGAGTAGCAGGCCTCTCTGTCCTCTCATCCCACCAAAACAAAAACACCATTTCTTTCCACGTGGAACACATTTGTTGTGTTGGTGTTCTTCTTGATATGTGTTCGCATATCATTGATTGAACTTATCTTCAGTAACCAAATCCACGTTGTTTCAATGCAGTCAAATCGCACAAACGTGTGCATGATGCACGGCGGCGACAGCTGAGAAAGACAAGAGCCAACGAGACAGATCACGTTCCAGCAAAGGCAAGAAGCAACACGATCAACACGTCAGTGAAGCTTCACATGCCGGCGCTCGGCGAGTACTTGCAACAAATGAACTTTGTCACGTTTAGTTGTTTTTTCTATGCACCACCGAGATGGAAACAGACGCAATGAGTGATTAGCTGTTCCGGACCAACGCCTCTCAAACCTCAAACGATGAATGAGTGACGACGTATCAAGTCAAATGACAAGGCGAGGGTTCAGGTTCTTCAGTTAGAACAAAGGCTTCAGTGAGCAATGAGCAGTCACAAGATCAACACGGAGTGACAGCAAGCTCAGGTCAAGCACATGTGGTGCTTTTTGTTTGTTGTTATTACGCTGCACGATTGGTCTTGACTTGAAAAATGGTTTAATTATCACAAAATGCCTCCATACTTCTGAAGAAACGTCAATAAGCCTCTTTTAATTCTGACCATCTGCAGCAGCCGTGCTGAAGTGCTCTGTGGAGTAGATGTTGACTTGGTGATTAACAAAAGGAGCAATTTCCCCAGTTCTGAGAAATAAGTCGTAGCGTTTAAAGTAAACCTCCCGGCAGAGAGGCATTCGCAGGAAGACATGACATTTGTTTAGGATGTTAAAAACAAAGCTGTTGTGTGCAGCACAAACTCCCACGTCTCTCTCCGGGGCTGCAGACCTGATTGGAGAGTAATCAGCGAGATATGGGACACACCTGGACACACCTGGACACACCTGGTCCCCGTGTGCACAGAAGAGAGGCAGCAGTGCTCTCCCACACATCTCTGTGTGTCTTTTTGCTTCTTTTCTTTTGTTATTACAACACAAACACCCACGCAGCACATGTGACCTGATCCATCTCCGACTCACCTTACAGATTCCTCACAACCATTTATTTGCCTGGTTTTGATCATTTGTTTTGTTATGGATACCCATGTGTCTCCCGTTGGAGAGCTGGGCATTGACACTGCAGTGTGAAGCGTTATCATCATCTTATCGTGAGTGAACTAACCGCTCGGTGTGAACCTTCAGCACACAGACAGGAATGAACGAGTGAAGTTTGGTGCATGTAAGAGCTGCTGAAGTGCAGATTTATCATCAGCGTCTGAGAACAAAGTCATTGAGAGGAAACGTTTAGTTACATTACAGACATTTAGACTCTACAGGTGAAAATAAAAACACCGAAGTGTGTATTTTGGATGTTTTCTTTCCACTATATGAAAGAAGACGTGTTACAGAACCAAAATATTAACCAGTGAATGAAAATAACAGAGTATTTGCCTTTGTGGTGTCTCGCCTTAAAAACAAGTTGTGAACTTTACGCCCAGAAACCGTAAATGTTACATCGAGAGGAACAAGGAGCAGGAAATCTCAAAAGAGCTTCTGGAAACACGCACACAGACGTGGAGACTTGTGATATCATCAAGTGCCACTTAGACCAGCTCGATCACAGCCTCACTGTGATGGAGGATCCCTCAGCACTCTCATCAACAGCTGACTACCCACCGCACAACGCAAAGATGCAAAATGACTTCAACGGAAACAGAAAGTCTGCACTTTGAAAGCTGAGAAGAAAAAGCAAAACAAATCAATTAATAAAATGCAATGTGGTCAAAAAAAGTAGCTGTAGAACGCATGAACACAATAACTGTGTCTGACCCTCGAAAGCGCTCCAGAGACGAGACATTCCTTTTTGTTGGTTTTTTTGAAAGTGGGTGATTTTAAGCTTTTGTTCGAGGGCACCGGCGGAGAAAAGACGTGTTTAAACTCTCCTCTTCGTCCTCTTCATCCCACACGCAGCAGCTCAATGAGCTCAGCGATGGACAATCAACATCCGTGATGCTGCTGAAAGCACTCGTCTGCCCACTGACGCCTTCACCCGGATTGTTTCCAGGCTGACAAAGCAGATCTTGCGATAATGAGGTGGCGTGAGAGCAAAAACGGAGCCGAGAAAACATCTGGGCCGAAACCAGATAACCAGACTTCCGTGGGAGAAGGGAAAGGAGTGGATGCTGCTCTATTCACACTCTGCACGTCTGCTCCCTCACCGGCTTTGAGCTGCTTTGACTCTGACGTGCGACTCCTGGCTGCAGATCACATGGTGCACAAAGAGTTCGGTCGTCAAATTCACAAAAGTAACGTGAGGCACAAAATAAGCTTCGTGTTCCGTCTTGACACACCTCGGCTCAGATGGTTAGCGATGGATAGCGATTGCTAATTAGCGCTAAACACAAAGTACAGCTGAGGCCGATGGGAATGTCATTATTTTTGCAGGACAACTGGAAAGACAAGAAGTTATCAAACTTAAGTATTTCACTATCTTTTTCTAAACCAAACTAAGTTGTTTCCTGTGAAGACAGAAGTTTATTTTGAAAAGATTGTACGCATGTAACCAGCAGGATTTGACACGTGTTGCTGACTTTCATAGGAAAACGCACAGAAATGAAGAACGTTTTTCGTAAGACGTACGAAACGTTGTGTGACTTGAGTATTTCCATCTCATGCTACTTCATCACATCTCAGAGGTGAATATTGTACTTTGTTCTACATTTGTCTTTAGTTTCTTTTCACTTGACAGCCTTTCATCCCCTTCCTGTTCAGGTAAAACCACGACTCTCCAGATGTGTCGGTTCTGTTTACAGAAACAGCTGTTTATTATTGTTCTTTAACTTCTTGGAAGGTCACTTTGTAAACAGAGAACTTTCTGCGGAGCTCATGACACTAAAACGTCCTGACAGCCGTGCTGCGAGAGCAACCTGGCAGCAGATCAGCCGCTTGATCATCACGACCCTCCGAATGGATTCTGACAGCTTCTCCAGAGCCTCGTGCAGACTTCCTGGCAACACGTTCACTTCCAAACTAAAGCGGCCTCCAGTTCCGAGGTTCCGGCGGGAAAACACTTGTTAGACGCGTTCTTTGTCGAGAGCAGAATTGTTGTCGTCGTGATCGTTGAGGGAGAGTTTAGCAATTCAGCCCATTTAGGGACGAATGTGACGTCCCTGAGACGTCAAGCAGCCCGATTAATGTGAGCTCTGCTCTCCAGGGACTGCTCTCCCTCACTTCCTTCAGATGCATCCTTCAGATGCATCCTTCAGGTGCTTCCTTCAGATGCATCCTTCAGGTGCTTCCTTCAGATGCATCCTTCAGGTGCTTCCTTCAGATGCTTCCTTCAGATGCATCCTTCAGATGCATCCTTCAGGTGCTTCCTTCAGATGCTTCCTTCAGGTGCTTCCTTCAGGTGCTTCCTTCAGATGCTTCCTTCAGATGCATCCTTCAGATGCATCCTTCAGATGCTTCCTTCAGATGCATCCTTCAGATGCTTCCTTCTGTGAGGTAATAAAGGGGCCAGTATCTCTTGACACAGACCTTTCTGTCAGCTTTAATCTTTAATCTTTAATCTTTCTCACCATTTTAACAAGTACTTCAATTCAGAAATATCCCTGGACCCACATACAGTGTGTGTTATTATCTACACGCGTTGCCTGTCTACAATGGTCCTACGATGTAACGAGGGCAGCACGTACACATGTGAGCTGCTTGTACTTCATGGTACTTTATACTGTAGTTGTTGTATTTGTTACTGCACTGCATCTAGTAAAATGTCAAAGATGAAACTCTCCATCAGTATTTAAAACAATGAGGAAAAAGCTCCACCGTGACCGACTACAAGCAGTAAAATGTGATTTACACTTTAATGCTACAGTAACAATAAAACAACTAAATAAGTCATAAAAGTGTGATAATCACAGAGGTCCGTTTGTTCTGCTTCATGAATCCTTTTTAAACTTTATGTATATCTTACTAATACTAATACTAACACACTAATATTTTCAAACAGGACTTTGACTTGTAGTGAAGTATTTCCACAGTGTGGTATTAGTACCTGTACTGCAGTAAAGGATCTTCCACCACAAATGAAAATCATACCGTACAAACAAAATGAGCTTCATTCATTCATTCATTGCTTCATTGCTTCATTCATTGCTGCATCAGTGATGCATCTACAGGTCAAAGCAGCTTTTGTATAATAAGCTTTTCATTTTAAAGACCAACTCATCACTTAACAGGAAAAATGACTGTACAGCAACATTATGCAAAGTTCCTTTGAAGCACCTCCACCCGTGTGATTTATGAAGAAATGTCAACTTCGACTTGAGGAAACCTGACGTAAAGATCAATTGCTTCTGTGATCGTTGTCTTCCTCGCCCTGACGGCGTCGATAGTGCGTGAGCTTGTTGGATGTGTTTCCGATCACATGGCCTCGAGGAGTACCGGCGACACCCCGCCCTCGTCGAACAATAATCAATCCTCTCTTTTGTTGTCGTAGCTGAGTGAGAAATGAGGCAGATGGATCTTCCAGTTCCACCGTTTCATTGGCGCTCACCGTCGTCTGTGCGTTAACCTCAGCACGTCTGGCTGAAACACCTGAAACATTAAAGAAAACCTCACCGGATCTGCACGAATCACACAGACTCTGTGACCTTCTTTAGACTCGAAAAAAAGGCAGAATGTTGCCAGGCTTGCATTCCTCGCCTGAGGACTGGGAGGTGTTTGTATTCCAGACAGAAAATAGAATCCCAGTGAGCGTTACGCTTGAAGCCCTGTGTATACGAGGGACAGGCCGCAGCCTGCTGATGTTTTTGGCAGCAGTGAGGACTTTCCCTTCAGAGCTGTACCCATGACGGGGAAACTTCTGTCAACAGTTGACCTTTTAGTCAAAGTCTTCTCAACTAGAGATGAATGTCCAAGAGAAGAACAAAGTTACATATTCGTTTCGACAGCATATTTAAATAATTATTTCATTTCAGTGTGACGCAAGCAGGGAAACGTAGCCATTTAAATGCTGTAATCAAGGCCTCAACCCAGACGTCTGGACAGTTTGTACCAAAACCATGCTCACCGGGAAATGAACCACCAGCCGACAATGACTTGTAATATCAGAGGACATTCTATCCTCAAACTGCAGTTGTTTAATTGTACAGGACTGCGTCTCTCAGCTTCACTGTGGAATCTGAGAACGCGCTCGTTACTTTGCCGCACCGCAAAATCACCGAGAGAGCTTTGACGTCTGCGGTGTTTAGACGAGAGCTGAATGCAGATCATCTCAGCCCTCAGAGCGAGGTCAGGTGACGCTCTTCAGTGTTATTTAGCAGCTCACTCACTGGTCCTCTCTGAAGCCCAGGGTTGCTTTCATTTTCTGCACTTTTCGTTTCTCTTTCAGTCGAGGGTTGTTGGGGCTCTGGGGACTTTTCTCATATAACCCAGGACTCTCCAAAACAAAAATATATTTTGTGACTCAGGTCCAGCCCTTTTTCTATCCTCAGGGCCCCCATGCATGACTAGTTAACTATCAAGGATTATTCATTCGCGAGCAGAGGACATGATCAGTCGTCTGGTTGAAGGTGTAACCTCCAACGGAAAGACAGACTTGAGATCATAACCGCAGTAAACTTAAACCATCTGCATCGTGCATTAAATGCACCTAACAGCTGCTGGATTGGTTTTTCTGTTCGTCTCAAGTGTTTCCATGAACTAAGCTGCTTATTCCAAGGTTCTGTGGTTTCCACTTTGCCAAGATTGAAGCTCTATAAATCTGACTGGCTTGAGCTGCGGGCAGACTGAACGCACGCAAACCAGGCAGAAACACACACCACATGAAAGGGGTTACTGTACGTAAGACTCCTCTTGTGTTTGCAACACCTCCGCATGAAGCCGGAGAGGATGTGGGAAGGTTGACGACCACATTGCATCAACGTTTGAGACACATTCAGGCAGAGACGAGTGGATCGTGGGAGCAGACCTGTCGCTGCTTAATTTAAAGGACAGATATGAATATTAACATGACAGGTGTTACCACAAACGTCCCATTCATTTATCCTCGCCCATCCATCTTTGGGCGAACAAAGCATCGACTCTGACCGTGACCCGGTGCATTTAACCTTTTGGCTTCTTTCAGCCATGACGCCGATCTTATCCAAGCTGTGACGAATGGTTTTAGTTTCCTAAAACCTAAAACGTCACCATAACTGTGGCAGATCAGTAAAAACACTCACATGAACCACCTCCAGACAATCCTGCAAATAAAGGTTCCAATAACACGCTAATCCTGACGCTGGCTTGTGGATCTGTAAAGTAAAATAAATCCCATATGTGATGTAAACATCTGCCCATTTTCAGCTTTTCGTTGGAGTCATACTGAGCTGTGATCTTGTTGTAAACACTCGGTTTATAGCGCGGCATTTTGAGCGAGTCGAGCTCTGAGGTGAGCCTGAAATCCTCCAGAACAGAACAGTCCTGCACAGTTTGTACTGAAAGGGAGTGTGTGTTTGGGCTTCTCCTCAGCATGAAGAGTAAAAAGAAACCAGCAGAGAAACACGTATTTATAAGGCTCGTTAAGGGCCTGTAGGGAGCAGGGACGACAGCATCATGATTAAATGAATCCTCAACGTCTGTTCCAACCAATTCACCAGTAAGACCTCTTTCTGTGTTTTCATGGAGGAAATATCTGATGCATGTTCTCTGCAAAGTCAATTTCATGGCCACTCAAAAGCCGTTTCCCAGAACTGTTTCCAGAACAGCGTTCCACTTTCTCTTAAGAAAGTGAGCCAAAGACATCTCAGGAATGTTTTACAAAGACAAACACTTCCAGAGAATTGTTGTAAGCGCGCTGCTGAATAATGTCATGCTTCAACTCGACGTTCATTTTTTAGATCTTAGTTTCAACTGATTATTTATCTGTGAGTCACCGCAAGAATTTACTACAACTGTTCCTCCGGTGACACATCTGTACCCATCTGTGACTCACGATTATACAATAACCAACGTCAACATGACTCAGCTAAAACTGATGTCCACATGCTGACAGGCGCACAGTCAGAAACACTAACATGACACGAGGGACAGAGAAAAGTCCCACAAATCAGATCAAATTTCTGATACAATTTCCCCAAATGATGGCGCTCCTCAGCTTCCAGACCAGCCTCACAATGATCTTCACAGCAGAAGAGAGGCGTCGTCTCTAGACACAGGACATCTACTGAAACACAACAGCCCACCGAGTTCAATCGTTTGCTGCTGACCGCCTGCAAATGAAATAACATGATGAATTTCCAGTTCAACTGGAAAACCCCCACGTTTCATCAGAGGTCAGGGGTCACCAGCGACAGGGACCAGTGGTGGAAGAAGAGCTTTGGTCCTTTGTTTAAAGGGGATCTTTGGGAGTTCGTGTGACTGATGACCAGAGTTTTTTAAAACGTGTCCAGTACTGAAGGACAAACGTGCACTGACCGGCTCAGATTGTTATAAGTGAGAACATTATGGAAAGAACCCGAAAGATAAATACTGTTTGTTCTCTACATTTGAACTTGATCCTGTCTCTGTTATTGTGTCCCAGTCAGAGAAGGACAAGTCTCCTTCAGGCGACTTCATATTCTCACCCACATTGTCGAATATCTTTTGAAACATCTTTACAATAACGCAAAGCTACGCTCTCTGAACTCCAACACGACAAACAATCGGATTTGATGACGTGAGCAGATTTGTGCCACATAGAAAATGAAGATGTTGTTATTTTTTTGCATCAAATTAAGACGACCACTCGTGTTTCCGCCGCTGTCTTCCAGCAACACGTCAGCAAAACTCTTTCCATAATGATCAATCAACTAATTGACATTTGGCTCGTTTCCTGTTTCATTTTTTTTCCTGTAAAATCTTGATTTGTAAAGTGAGTAGCTGCAGCTTTCATATGACGGCATGCAGCAAACAGTGCCAGCGTCTCAAATCTATGAAATGTTGTAAAATGTGACACAGGTACCTTTGTTTTGTACTTGGTTACAGTACTCCAGTGAAAGTAATGGGTTCCAGAGAGGAGACTGTGTCTATTCTAACAGCTGGGGCAGCGGCGCCCCCTGCTGGACAGCGTCTGGACTCACATTGCACGCCTCCGAGTTGTCCCGTCTATGCGCCAGCAGGAAGGAGAAGACCTGGAGCTCTCCGTCACACTCCTCCACCGTCTGGTTCAGCTCCCGGCAGCTCGTCACCACCGTGTAGAAGTGGCTGGGCACCGGAGGGCCGTCGGCCGCCAGCCTGGACGGAGGACAGAGGTCGGATACATGAACTCCAGCTTTTTAGTTTGTTTGATTGATTCTTGAGAGAAATGTACATGAATCCACTTTCATGTTTCAGACAGCAATGCAACATGTTAGCTCAGCTGCTAATCTGCACCCAGAGTCCCAACACATACGATTAATAAGAGCCAAGATACGTTTGTCAATAGTAATAATAATAGTGACAATAATAATAAAAGAAAACAACAATACTTTGATCATACGATCTTCAGAAGCTGTTTTATGAAACTACAAACAAGTTTGGCAGAAAGTTGAAACAGCTACCGCCGTGTATTGACGCCACCGCGACGTAAAACGTGCAATAACGAAGAGATTTACTTTTACCAATGTTGTTTATTTTAATTGTAACAAGATATATTTCATGGTATTTTGTAATATATTTGTTGTTGTTCCTAGATTTGTAATGATTCAGTTTTAACATTGAAGACAACATGTGATATATACACACATCCTCCTATATCACAAAACCTGCTCGTTATATAATCACAAATGTCTCTCGCTGTAACAGGAACAGTTGGTTTGTTACTTAAATGACATCGTGAAAACATGATCATCATGTAACTCTTATGGTCTAAGTTATGAGTTTATGAATGCCTGTGATGAGAAACGGAGAACAAATCATCCTTTTTAACCAGAAACTATGAGACCAGATGTCATCGTTGCACTTTTTACTGAACGTCTTTGTTATAACTTGTTGTTTTTAGTGTCTTTGTTTCTGTCCTTTGTGCAGTAAAACTCCCCCATGTGTCTTCTGGTGTTTCTCATGATGCACCAGATTTGCTCTCCAGGGAACAAGAACGTTTGATTGAATTTGATTGAATCCATCTGAGTGGAACTTATGAAACATTTATTGTTAAACTAGTTTTCAGAAGATCAACGATGAGCCTTCAAAGTCAACTTCACTTTAAGTTTGAAATGGAAACGTCGCGTCGCAGCTTCTCAACAGTGTATTCATGACGTTTCCATCTCATCGTGTGATGAGATGAAGTCTTACTCTTTGATCTTCTCGGTGGTGTCTCGGAGGCCGTCGTGGTTGTAATCAAAGATGGGTCCGGCGACGACGTTGACGCCGTTGTTTTCCTCTGCGTAGCGTCTCAGCAGCGTCCCCTGCAGGAAGCTCCACAGCCCTGCGGACGGAAGGAAAAGGATCACATGCTGCAGAGCAATCTGTGACCCCACAAACATCTGGTATCAAGACATCTGGATCCAACCACATGTTAATACAGGTGTGAATGGATGCAGGGTGCTAATAAACTGAAAGAAACTTTAGTTTCTCTGAACATTTAAGAAACGTGTTCAACCATAACATAGAATTCATAGAATCAATGGGCTGATTGTCCCCGTTCAACGACATACAAAGACATTACTGTTTATTAACACAAACTGCTGTTTCAGATGTTTTTTCACTTTTAAATAGAAAACAACCAGGATGTAAAATAATAGCAGGTCCAATATTTGGCCGAACAGTTATGTAAAATCTAAAAGGTAAACACTGTCATGCTTTGATGATTTAATTCAGCAGGTAATTCATTTAGTTTTTAGGTCGCTTAGAAAAATAATGTCATGAAGTACATATCAAAAAAGTGTTCCACTCCTAAAGAATCCTCTGACGGACAATTTTTTGTGTTTATAATCTTTAGTATTTTCGGTCCTTAAATTGAGGTTATGGTGACTTCTGGCAGCTTGAACTCGTTCATGAGCCACAAACCGAATCTTGGCTAAACGTTCAGCGTTCGGCTAAACGTTCAGCGTTCGGCTAAACGTTCAGCGTTCGACTAAACGTTGAGCGTTCGACTAAAAGTTCAGCGTTCGACTAAACGTTCAGCGTTCGACTAAACGTTCAGCGTTCGACTAAACGGTCAGCGTTCGACTAAACGTTCAGCGTTCGACTAAACGTTCAGCGTTCGACTAAGCGTTCAGCGTTCGACCAAAAGTTCAGCGTTCGACTAAAAGCTCAGCGTTCGACTAAACGTTGAGCGTTCGACTAAAAGTTCAGCGTTCGACTAAACGTTCAGCGTTCGACTAAACGTTCAGCGTTCGACTAAACGTTCAGCGTTCGACGAAAAGTTCAGCGTTCGACTAAAAGCTCAGCGTTCGACTAAACGTTCAGCGTTCGACTAAGCGTTCAGCGTTCGACTAAACGTTCAGCGTTCGACTAAACATTCAGCGTCGTGTTTCCTCCTGATGAAACCAATCGATTCCCCAGTTTGAAATAAAGAAAAGCAGCACATTCTCCAGACACAGTGTGTTCACAGAGCCGACGACAGCGACGAGATGTTCGTGTGTCTGCATGAGACGGCGGTTCAGAGAGAGAGACTGTTTCGTCCTGATAAGTCCTCTCTGTCTGCAGAAACAATGGGTGTCAGGCCGTCCCCGCTCAGACCCGACATCACCACATTTCTGCCTCTTTGTCTCGTGTGACACAAACTGAACGCCGCTGATGTGCAGGAAGAGATGAGGGACACGTGAATCTGATCATCACAGGCAGCTGAACGAGGCCGAAATAGCAGATGAAGCTCGTGACTCACTCTTGAAGGCCGGGTACATGGGGACGATGTTGGTGATGAGCGAGGCGTCGTATCTGGACTCTGCAGACGAAGCCAGCTCTGTCAACGACATCACACACAAACACGTCGAATCAAATGCCTTCATCACAGGAACATCACGCGTAGAGTAATAGCAGACCTGGTTCACCGTAGAACCTGGAGATCTCATTTATCAATCATCACATTATTATTTCATAATCACTGTACAGCCCGATCTCATGAGACGTTTGCACATATGTTTTATAAAGAAGATGAAGATGTTCACTGGTTTCTCACAACTAATTAACTAACTTGTTAACGAATTAGTCGATTTAATCGACCTGTAAAACACAAAGAATCACTGAAAAGCAACACTTTAGATCTTGTGTTCACCAGAAAGGTTTCTGGGGAAATAAGTCATCCAGCATGAAAACGAGAAAAACCTCAATAAATCTTCCCGTTGTCTCGTGTCTGTGTGACGTCATGGAATCAGCTGTGAGAGGCGGCGTGTCTGCTGCAGTGTTAGTGCGCCGTACAGCTGCAGGTGTACCTGGAGGGAAGAGGAAGCCCGAGGTGAGGTGGTTGTTCTGGCTGTAGGTGGTGCAGCTCTGACTGTGATCAGCTGACACTCTGGAGTCGACTCGGACGCACTGAACGCCGGGGGACACCTCCGGAACGGGAGTCATGTCCTCCTGAGAGACAACGACACCGAACGGGAGCGAGAGACGGGGAGAGGAGGAGAGACATGTTTTACATATTTAGCTTTCATATTTAGGATTTTTCATTTAAATCGTCATGTGCAAGACAGTTGGATAAAGACACATCATGTCAAATGCAATCTGCAGACGAGAAACAAATAATCAGTGAGAGGGCGAAAAGGACGGTGTGGTGTTCATGCGTGACGGTGTGGTGTTGATGCGTGACGGTGTGGTGTTGATGCGTGACGGTGTGGTGTTCATGCGTGACGGTGCGGTGTTGATTTATGACGGTGTGGTGTTGATGCGTGACGGTGTGGCGTTGATGCGTGACGGTGTGGTGTTGATGCGTGACGGTGTGGCGTTGATGCGTGGCGTTGATGCGTGACGGTGTGGCGTTGATGCGTGACGGTGTGGCGTTGATGCGTGACGGTGTGGCGTTGATGCGTGACGGTGTGGCGTTGATACGTGGCGTTGATGCGTGACGGTGTGGCGTTGATGCGTGACGGTGTGGCGTTCATGCGTGACGGTGTGGTGTTGATGCGTGACGGTGTGGCGTTGATGCGTGACGGTGTGGTGTTGATGCGTGACGGTGTGGCGTTGATTTATGACGGTGCGGCGTTGATGCGTGACGGTGCGGCGTTGATGCGTGACGGTGTGGCGTTGATTTATGACGGTGCGGCGTTGATGCGTGACGGTGTGGTGTTGATGCGTGACGGTGTGGCGTTGATTTATGACGGTGCGGCGTTGATGCGTGACGGTGTGGCGTTGATGCGTGACGGTGCGGCGTTGATGCGTGACGGTGCGGCGTTGATGCGTGACGGTGCGGCGTTGATGCGTGACGGTGTGGCGTTGATTTATGACGGTGTGGCGTTGATTTATGACGGTGTGGTGTTGATGCGTGACGGTGTGGTGTTGATTTATGACGGTGCGGCGTTGATGCGTGACGGTGTGGCGTTGATGCGTGACGGTGTGGCGTTGATGCGTGACGGTGTGGCGTTGATGCGTGACGGTGTGGCGTTGATGCGTGACGGTGTGGTGTTGATGCGTGACGGTGTGGCGTTGATTTATGACGGTGCGGCGTTGATGCGTGACGGTGCGGCGTTGATGCGTGACGGTGTGGCGTTGATTTATGACGGTGCGGCGTTGATGCGTGACGGTGTGGTGTTGATGCGTGACGGTGTGGCGTTGATTTATGACGGTGCGGCGTTGATGCGTGACGGTGTGGCGTTGATGCGTGACGGTGCGGCGTTGATGCGTGACGGTGCGGCGTTGATGCGTGACGGTGCGGCGTTGATGCGTGACGGTGTGGCGTTGATTTATGACGGTGTGGCGTTGATTTATGACGGTGTGGTGTTGATGCGTGACGGTGTGGCGTTGATGCGTGACGGTGTGGCGTTGATGCGTGACGGTGTGGCGTTGATGCGTGACGGTGTGGCGTTGATGCGTGACGGTGTGGCGTTGATGCGTGACGGTGTGGTGTTGATTTATGACGGTGTGGTGTTGATGCGTGACGGTGTGGTGTTGATTTATGACGGTGTGGCGTTGATTTATGACGGTGCGGTGTTGATGCGTGACGGTGTGGTGTTGATTTATGACGGTGCGGCGTTGATGCGTGACGGTGTGGCGTTGATGCGTGGCGTTGATGCGTGACGGTGTGGCGTTGATTTATGACGGTGCGGCGTTGATGCGTGACGGTGTGGCGTTGATGCGTGACGGTGTGGCGTTGATGCGTGACGGTGTGGCGTTGATGCGTGACGGTGTGGCGTTGATGCGTGACGGTGTGGCGTTGATGCGTGACGGTGTGGTGTTGATTTATGACGGTGTGGCCTTGATTTATGACGGTGCGGCGTTGATGCGTGACGGTGTGGCGTTGATGCGTGGCGTTGATGCGTGACGGTGTGGCGTTGATGCGTGACGGTGTGGCGTTGATGCGTGACGGTGTGGTGTTGATTTGTGACGGTGTGGTGTTGATGCGTGACGGTGTGGTGTTGATTTATGACGGTGTGGTGTTGATGCGTGACGGTGTGGTGTTGATGCGTGACGGTGCGGCGTTGATGCGTGACGGTGCGGCGTTCATGCGTGACGGTGCGGTGTTCATGCGTGACGGTGTGGTGTTGATTTATGACGGTGTGGCGTTCATGCGTGACGGTGCGGCGTTCATGCGTGACGGTGCGGTGTTGATTTATGACGGTGTGGTGTTGATGCGTGACAGTGTGGTGTTGATTTATGACGGTGTGGTGTTGATTTATGACGGTGTGGCGTTGATGCGTGACGGTGCGGCGTTCATGCGTGACGGTGCGGTGTTGATTTATGACGGTGTGGTGTTGATGCGTGACGGTGTGGTGTTGATTTATGACGGTGTGGTGTTGATGCGTGACGGTGTGGTGTTGATGCGTGACGGTGCGGCGTTGATGCGTGACGGTGCGGCGTTCATGCGTGACGGTGCGGTGTTCATGCGTGACGGTGTGGTGTTGATTTATGACGGTGTGGCGTTGATGCGTGACGGTGCGGCGTTGATGCGTGACGGTGCGGTGTTGATGCGTGACGGTGCGGCGTTGATGCGTGACGGTGTGGCGTTGATGCGTGACGGTGCGGCGTTGATGCGTGACGGTGCGGCGTTGATGCGTGACGGTGCGGCGTTGATGCGTGACGGTGCGGCGTTGATGCGTGACGGTGCGGTGTTGATGCGTGACGGTGCGGCGTTGATGCGTGACGGTGTGGTGTTGATTTATGACGGTGTGGCGTTGATGCGTGACGGTGCGGCGTTGATGCGTGACGGTGTGGTGTTGATGCGTGACGGTGCGGCGTTGATGCGTGACGGTGCGGCGTTGATGCGTGACGGTGCGGCGTTGATGCGTGACGGTGCGGCGTTGATGCGTGACGGTGCGGCGTTGATGCGTGACGGTGCGGCGTTGATGCGTGACGGTGCGGCGTTGATGCGTGACGGTGCGGCGTTGATGCGTGACGGTGCGGCGTTGATGCGTGACGGTGCGGCGTTGATGCGTGACGGTGCGGCGTTGATGCGTGACGGTGCGGCGTTGATGCGTGACGGTGCGGCGTTGATGCGTGACGGTGCGGCGTTGATGCGTGACGGTGCGGTGTTGATGCGTGACGGTGTGGTGTTGATTTATGACGGTGTGGTGTTGATGCGTGACGGTGCGGCGTTCATGCGTGACGGTGTGGTGTTGATTTATGACAGTGTGGCGTTGATGCGTGACGGTGCGGCGTTGATGCGTGACGGTGTGGCGTTCATGCGTGACGGTGTGGTGTTGATTTATGACGGTGTGGTGTTGATGCGTGACGGTGTGGTGTTGATTTATGACGGTGTGGTGTTGATGCGTGACGGTGTGGTGTTGATTTATGACGGTGTGGTGTTGATGCGTGACGGTGTGGTGTTGATTTATGACGGTGTGGTGTTGATGTGTGACGGTGCGGCGTTGATGCGTGACGGTGCGGCGTTGATGCGTGACGGTGCGGCGTTGATGCGTGACGGTGCGGCGTTGATGCGTGACGGTGCGGCGTTGATGCGTGACGGTGCGGCGTTGATGCGTGACGGTGCGGCGTTGATGCGTGACGGTGCGGCGTTGATGCGTGACGGTGCGGCGTTGATGCGTGACGGTGCGGCGTTGATGCGTGACGGTGCGGCGTTGATGCGTGACGGTGCGGCGTTGATGCGTGACGGTGCGGCGTTGATGCGTGACGGTGCGGCGTTGATGCGTGACGGTGCGGTGTTGATGCGTGACGGTGCGGTGTTGATGCGTGACGGTGCGGTGTTGATGCGTGACGGTGTGGTGTTCATGCGTGCACCTTGTAAACCTGCAGCATGTTCCTGTAAAGGTGTCAGAGACACAGAGTGTGTTTCCTCATGTTGTTGCACACGTTTGTGTTTGTGTCACGGCAGAAACCTGGCGCCCAGTTTAAACGCTTTAAAAGAGAAGCATGAAACACAAGGTGTACCTGTCGCAGCAGCGTGAACGCTGTCCACAGCGGCATGGCCAGCTCTCTGCTGTAGCCGCTGATGAACTCCACGTGATGAAGCAAACTGTACTGAGTGTCAAACATCACGGCTGGACGACCAAATGGGAGGTGGGTGCTGTCTGCACACACACACACACACATGCACACGCACTCACACACACGCGCACACACACACACGCGCACACGCACACACACACGCACGCACACACATACACACACACAGTCAGTTTCAGAAAAGAGGCCAGGAAGCATTCATCTTGAATCTTCGATCTTTCTTCTTAGTTTTGTGGTGAAAACTTAATGACTCAGTTATTTTATTTCTGTCCCTTTGAATTGTTTCCTCATATTATCTTCAAAGTGAGTCATATATGTATAACAACTATACACAAAACATAATGTACGTTAAAAGTACTTTTATATACTTGTATGTACATTTTTGTGTCCCCAGTGTAAAGTTTTTTACAACTGAACAACTGAAAGTAATGTATCGTCCAAGTTAAACTCTCTCTGTTTCATATTTATATGAAGTTATTTCCCCCCTTTGTCAGTTAGTAGTTTCAGGAAGTGAAAATGTGTTTTTGGAGGGAGCTCAAAGAGGAAAAGTAGCATACACTTTCACTCATATCTTTTCTTTCTCCATGTTTTGTGAGGTTCATCTATTTGTCACCCTGTTCGGTTTAATTATGAAGAAACAAGGTCCAAAAATTAAAAAAAGTAAAATGTATTTTTTTTATTTCGTTGAAAGTTCTGTTTTTGTGTCTAAAGAGCTAAATCTGGACCACTCACGTAGCTAACGCTGAGTTAGCTCAACATTTCGCACCTGGTTAGACCATTATGAACCAGCGCTCACACAGCTGATCAGTCGTCTCTTGTGGCTCTTACAGCACTAGTGGATGACTGTTATTCATCCTTGTGACGTGAGAGAATCTTACTGTAACTGTAGATTCCATCTGAAGCAGGACTGAAGGCTTCAATGTTCTCCTCCACTTTGTTCTGCAACAAACAAAAAGCACAGAAGTCAGCTTGTTTGAGGGTTTCTGCCCTCTTGAGCAACGCAGCTTTGTCGTGTAACAAGGCTTTTAAATAGAGTTCTGCATCTCACTGGTTACCTCCACAAGTCTGAATACAATCAGCAGAAGTAAAAAGCTAACGTTAGTCTAAAGGAACTCCACCAAATGCATTGACAGACAATTGACTTCAAGGCGAGGGAACAGGAAGTGTGAGGACTCGTTCCTGCAGAGTCAGAAACATCTTCTGATGACGTCAGCGTCCTCTGACCTCATCATCACAGCTGCAGCCCAGGTCGTGGGTCACGACGGCGTCAGAGCCGGACGCCGGTGATGGTGATGTCACTTCCTCTGGCATGCTGGGCTGGTACGGAGGATGTTTCAGCATGTCGTTCAAGCTGCCGTACGTCCCGTTGTTAGGGGCTGGCTTCAGCCCCAACAGGTCTGAGAGGGCGAGAGAGACGACAGAGCCTCTGGGTGAGCCACTGAAACAATGAAACCATCAAAGAGGCAAATAATAACACGCTCACCACACATGACGTTGTATAATTCTATATTTTCAAACTCCGGCACTCTTTTCTGGAACTTGAAGCTCGGTCCATGACCCATGAAAATGGTCTGTGTGAGGAAAAGCAGACGTTAAACCCACAGACACATACAATCAGTGGAAAACCTGCATTCAAGTTAGAACAGTTTCATGTGTTCAGTTCTTAGTATTTGGGGAGTTCAATCACAGAAACATCAGAGGGTGTCAGGCGTCAGGCGTAACCTCAGAGGAGTAGCACAGCAACGTATTTTACAAAAGGTTACTCCTCATTCAGGCTTTTCAAAATAAACTTCCGTCTTCACAGGAAACAACTTAGTTCAGCCAACAAAACTACTTTGTTAGGTTTCAGAGAAGCTCCGTTACTGAAGTACGCTGACAAATAAATCAAAGCTGACGAATGCTGAGCGGCCTGATTACAGCAAAGTATCCTCACACAGCGGTTTGTGTGATATCTTCAGAAAGTTGTTCTCATCATGTCCTGTAATAAGAGCGATCAATTCAATTCATTCGTATGACCCGTATCACAAATCACATATTCGTCTCAGCGGGAGTTAAAGTCTGTACGGCGTACGACATCTTCTGTCCTGAGACCCTCGCATCTAAAAACAATAAGCAGCAAAACTTCTTAAAAATGTTGTGGAGTCGGTTAAAATAAGTCACAAAAGTAATTTATATAATATATATAATCTATAATGACATAGCATAACAGTCTGTACTACAGCAGAGAGGGAGAGGTGTAAAGTGAAAGAGACTCTAACACACTTACCCTCATGCTGGTGATCTTGTTGTCAAAGCCGTGGTCACCAAAGAAAAGGCACCGAGTCCTCAGTTTCTCCGGCATTTTCCTAAAAAAAAAAACAAGAATGTTGTGTTCTTTCGATAATGGACGACTCCCAAATGTTCTGTCAGTGGATGAGAGTCTGCCGTGCATGTTCATCTCGTCAGAAGCCTCTCAGGTCTTCTCGGGATGCGGGTTCATGACACTTCAGCGTTGGCTTCACTGATCAGAGGTGGAGGCTGCAGCCTGATCGGTGTGTTGGATCATCACCTTTAGCAGAACTGAATCAGTGCGTCGAAGGTTACCTGGCGATGTGCCACTTCCTCTCCAACAGGAGGTGGACGTCCTCGATCCTGCGGTTGTTGGCGTAGTGAAGCCTCTTGGGTAAATGCTGCTTTAGGTACGGCTTGAAGTGCTGAGTCGGCATTTTACACTGAAACAACAAATACAGAGGTGACCTGACCCCCCTCTCTCTTTCTCTCTCTATCTCTCTCTCTCTCTCTCTCAACAGAAATGACTTGTTATTGTCTTGTTATCGGACTTACCGTGAGGTTTGCAACCACAACTTTTGGGTCATCTGGAAAATAGAATATGTCAAAATGAAGCCTGTTGTTCTTTTTTCTTTTTACAATCTGACTCAGTCTGGTGTCAGTGTCATCTCACATGTGGTGGATTTGGGGTCGCGGGGTCGTATCCTGCCCAGCGAGCCGGGGATCAGCGTGATCTCGTCTATGTTGAGCGGGTAGCTGCTGAGGAACTCTGTCCGATCGCAGTGCGTCTCCTCCATACCTGAGACATGATTTCTGTTGTTATTGTCAAAAGGTTCAGTTCACCTGAAAGTATCACACGTCGCATCTTCCATTTCTGTTCGTGCTGATAGTTTAGTTTGTATGTACCATGAGTTTGACATATTTGCTTCTGAAACTTGTGCGGCCACGGAAAATATCGTCTGCCTATAAGAAGTGGACGTATTCATCGTGACGTCGCCCGTTGGTTTGTAGAGTTTTGAAGCCTCAAATTCGCCGATTTGGCCGTCGCCATCTTGGCTTTTTGCAACCGGTGAACAGAAGTGACCATATTTGGAATGTGGAGGAGTGACGTAGAGACGCCGTATACGTCTCTGGTAGGGCAGCGGCCTGTCAATCACAGTAGCCCCGCCCTAAAGCATCCCCTGCTTTATGGTCTGTGTGACTCTAAATGGACCATCATGTACTAAATGAACATCATGCTGTATTGAAGAAGACTTGAAACTAGAGATTGAGACATAAACTCATGTTTACAATGTTTACTGAGGGAATAAATCAAGAGAGAAGTAGAGTCATTTTCTATAGACTTCTATACAA
This sequence comes from Lycodopsis pacificus, assembly GCA_028022725.1. NCBI lineage: Eukaryota > Metazoa > Chordata > Actinopteri > Perciformes > Zoarcidae > Lycodopsis > Lycodopsis pacificus. The sequence continues at coordinate 1,766,322 of CM051706.1, read as the reverse complement.
CCAGAGGAGTCGCCCCTTTTTGTCCCAGTTACTATGGAAAATCTAAAGGCCTCACTTTCAACAGTTGTCGACTATTTCTGTTGAAGGGTTCGAGTTCTTTTGTTTAAACTGACTGTCCAGGTTTAACTCAAGAGAAGACGTGTAAGACCAGTGACTACATGGCGGTCATACCATGGTCTCCTACGATGATGATGTTGACACAGCGATGCAGGTTCATCTGCTTCAGACCGTTCATCAGGTGACCAATGATGTTATCGATCTCCCTCAGAGGGTTATCCAGCTGCAGACGGGATAAATAAAGACATTATGAAGATATATGCTTTCTGCTTCCACACTTTCAGTCACTTGTCCACCCTCAGACGTCTCGATCGCCTCCAGTGGTGGACTCGAGCTGTCTGAGGGGCAAAGAAACGGCACTAGTGCGCATAACGTTGCATGTAGGGCAGCCGATAAAGCACTGCAGCCTATAAAGCACTGCAGCCTATAAAGCACTGCAGTGTCTTCTCAATTGTAAGGTCAACTAAGATATAGCACTATATCATGTTTCCTCTAATGGAGGCCCCTAGAGGGCTCTTCATCATGTTTTCTCCACCGGAGGACCCTAGAAAGCACTTCATAATCTTGTATCTACCATAAGGACATCCTTATGGGCACTTTTGCTGCATTCCTTTCAGTCATGGGCACACCAAGAGGGTCAGTCGCCCCCTCTGAGTCCACTAGTGCTCACCTCACTGCTGAGCGGTCCCAGTCGATGTCCGAAGGTATCGGGCTGCTCCGAGTGGACGGCGAAAACGTATGGTCTAAAGACACAACACATCATCCAGTATGAGAGCATTGTGAGGTCACCGTGATGAGTAAACAAGAGACAACTCTTTGCTGAGCATCTCGCCGTGACTCACGCTGAACTCAGAAACCCAGATCAGCTGTGACCGCTTCACTGACTTCATCTTCAAGTCTTTAAGAGACACTGAACAACTCACTGACACCACTGACTGAACATAAAACCCTCACCACTTCTAACATGTGTGACATACAATACAAGTCATTTAAAAAGATATGCACATCAGCATTAACTCATCAGAAATGACAGAGATGAATTCTAAAGAATGAATATGTTCAGTATTGCTGCATAAGACTACAGCTCAAACTAAATAACCACAGTCACTTAGTTCAACTTAAAGACTATTTTGAAATGAAGTTAACAAAAATAACTATGACCAAATGGTATATTAGACAAAATCTAAATACTGTACCTTCCTCACGCCAGACATTTTGTTCAATAACTAATACAAGTATGACTAATATAGCATTTGTAGCTTCCCCCAGTCGTCGATTTGAGTGAAACTTTCAGGGTATTTTTCAGGTACTCTTGTGGACATATTCTGCAAATTATGTGATGATTGGCCCAACGGTTGTTCAGAGCCCATTGTGCAAGTCAATCGAACTTGTGAGGGGTGTGGCCATTCCAAAATCTAATTTTGGGGGCTTTAATCACAGCGCCACCATGTGGCTGATTGGAGTCATGTTCCTTGGGAAGCACTTGCACATCATTTACAGTTATTGGGCCACGTTTCCTGTTTCTAGCTCGTTCCAGCTCACAGGAATTGCAGACAACAAATAATTACAAACTGTGACAAACTCAATGTAGAGTTCTGCGCCTTTGGGCTGTAACTAATTAACCCTAAATACATAGTAACGGCTGCATTCCATTTAGGTCGTGTATATTGTGTTATCTTGACTTATTGGGCCAATTCATTGGAACTGAGCCAACACTTATGTTATTAGTTCCACCTGAGCTGTTTCCTGCTACTGCAGGTCAACGTTTGGTCCAAGAGAAAGACCCACGTTTACAAGACCACCGCATAATAAAAAACAACTTTCAACAAGCGCATTCATGCCTCAAAATATCTTGAGTGACGTCCCAAAGAACAGAACACGATACCTCTCATCATCGGGCAGATGCAGCCAGTGAAGTATGGTCAGAATCCTCCTCTCTAGAGGAATCACCCTGGAAACAAAAGGAGTAAGAAGTAGGAGGTCAAGAAAGAAGACGCAGCGACAGATTCTTCACAGTCCCTGTGTTTTTGGATACTTGACTTGCTGGTGACAATAAGGGGCGAGGGGGACCTGATTTTCTACCACTTTGTCTCGCTCCTTTTATTCTTGGTTTGAATGATTTTTGCTCAGCGCCTCAACCAGCTGGCGTTTGAGTGGTCAATGGCCTCTGTTGTGACTGAGTGTGTGGGGCTATTGTCCCGAGTCTTGTGAGTATTTGGAGCCATTGTCAGTCCGTCCGCCTCAGGACGTTTCCCCCGTGATGAGTATGTCATCGACATGCTAATGTTTCTGAAACAGCTCCGTCTCTGCTGTCGCTGCGGTGAAGTGAAGAGAAAAGCGTCTTTAAATGTTTAATAAGGATCTTTTGAGCACATGTTGCCATTACGCTGTTTGATCTCCATAATGTGTACAACTCATTTACTTTTTCCTCAGACCAATGGCATGATTGAAACATGTATTTAAATTGCTTTTGTTATTTACCCATTATTTCATTTTTTACAAAATTCATAGTGCTATTATTTTTGAAGTCTCAGCTTCGGTCTACTTTGGTTATTCTTTACGACAGTATTCAGATTAAAGAATCTGAATCGTGTATCTGAAAACTCCAACATGGACGCTGTGTATTCAGGTTGATCCTCGTCAATGTGAACGTGGCCGCAGGCTTTGGTGTGTTGAAGAACATATCTGTGCTCCTCTGTTTTAACGACCCGTGAAGTAAAGCAATTATGTAATTACATTTCTCATCTTTGTTTTGCTCAAACTTATATCTGTAATCATCGACAGTAAAAAAGATCAGTGTGTATAAAGGCTTCAATTCTCCAACATATCAAGAGTTCAGCTTATTATCATAATTAAATGAGCTGCGTTCAAAATATTCCAGTACCAACTTAAGTACCAAGGCCAGAAGAAAGAGGCTGCTTTCACTCCGTGCTCCTCTGCTGTGATCCAGATCTGTCAAACAGAAAGGGAATGTGTTAGCCCACACCTCTGCTCCTGAGATCACATCGCTGTGTCCATGCCATGCTAGCTAATGATATACAGCATCTGCTGTATACTTAGTGTTGTACAAAGGATGGAGATTTCTCTATGAACCTCCAGGATATGAAACTTGTGATCACTGTGTCTTACAAAAGTCTCAGTTGGGTCGAAACCTATAATCATCCCAGTGAGTGACATGCAGGAAGTGATCGCTAACTCGGTGCACGTTTGATGTGACTCCCATCCAATCACAAGCTGGTGTCCAGCGTTAACTCACGGGCTGTCCGCCCCACCAGCGGTGGTTCAGCTTTTCTCTGGTGCGCAGGCTGAAGGTGGCGTTGAACACGGGGTCGTGCATGGTGTTCCCCACGATCCCATGGGACTCTGGGTACAGGCCCTGCAAAGAGGGACGTCGCTGCAGTTAATATGTTAAATATTCAGGATGAAGGACCTCAACAGACATATAGAGGGACGTTACGCAGGGTCACTTACTGTGACTAGAGTGTAGAGATTTGGGAAAGTCTTTGAAGGGTAGACTGGTCGCATGTAGGGGGCTGACGTTCCACACTTCCCTAAGAGGAAAGAAATGGAAGCTTTTCAGTATTAAACTTCATAAAAACATACTTTCAGCACTAAATCAAAGAGAATAGAGAAAGAGAGCGAACTACTGGGTCTCAGCTCGTCTGGGAAATATCTACAAGCGTCATTGTGCTTTTATCAGGATGAGGAGACAAGAAGATGGATCAGGTCTGGGACGAGGGCAGATGAAACATGAGTTGGGCGAGTGTTTGTTCCCAGCTCCTTCATCTGGTCAGTTAGTCGTTAGCATGTGATGTCCCTCATGTTTGAAAGTCTCTTCACTTTTGTGTTGTTGTTCCTTTTGTCTCTTGTCCCTGACGGGGGGACAGATGGGTGACACAGGAGGTCAAATAGATGAGAGAAGACTTTCTCCAGTGAGCGAGCGACTGCATTTTCCATTTTCCATTAGTCACTTATGATCAGTTGCCCACGCAGCTCCGCTCCAGAGGTCAACCGCTCCAGAGGGGAACCGCTCCAGAGGGGAACCGCTCCAGAGGGGAACCGCTCCAGAGGTGAACCGCTCCAGACGTGAACCGCTCCAGAGGTGAACCGCTCCAGACGTGAACCGCTCCAGAGGTGAACCGCTCCAGAGGTGAACCGCTCCAGAGGGGAACCGCTCCAGAGGTGAACCGCTCCAGACGTGAACCGCTCCAGAGGTCAACCGCTCCAGAGGTGAACCGCTCCAGAGGGGAACCGCTCCAGAGGTGAACCGCTCCAGACGTCAACCGCTCCAGAGGTGAACCGCTCCAGACGTGAACCGCGCCGTTTTGCCGGACCTGACTTGTCATTGCGAAAAGTTGAATTGATCGTAAAGGGAAATTATTTTTTCTTAGGCTTTGCAAATTATAAAAGCCAGAATATAATTGAATAGATTTATGTTTAAAAATACTTCTACAACTGCTTTTAGGAACGAAAGCACGAGAAGAAATAGACGTACTCAGTTTGTGTATGTTGGGGATGACGGACTTGCCCTTCTTCAGGTAGGAGGCTCTGAAGCCGTCGACAGACAGCATGATGAGCGGAGGACGGATGAAGCTGAGAAGAACAAAGAAGGAAAGATCAAATCCACAAAATCCTCAGGTGCCGATTGTGTAATATGTTAAAAAACAATGGAAGTGCTCCTAATTTGCAGGCTGAATCAGTTCTCAAAATATAAAATAGCATTAAAAAAGTATTATTATATGATTTGATTTTATTGGGGACTCATTTATTGTGACTGCTTTATTTACACTGTCCAGTTCAAAGTAACTTTGTCACGTTTTCGAAGGTCTTCTCTTGAGTAAAGTAAACCTAAATAAGTAGATTACGGCATGTTTTGAGTTTGAGGTCAGTTCCAGACTCACCCTGCAGGACATTCAGCGCTCTTGATCTCCTCACAGTCTCCATGCACCCACGAAGTCTCACCTGACGTGGGAAACAACAGCACAGGAGTAACGACCGTCTGTCTTTCATGCACATTCACCCTCAGTTATTTATACGTTGTTATTCTGGGACGGATCCCGAGGAGTACCTTTGCAGAGCGACTTGTAGTTGGAGCAGCAGTCTCCTCTCTCCAGGCAGTCCTCCGAGCAGCGGCAGGCGTGCTCGTCATCCCTCTCCTCCCCACAGCGATCCTGCGTGCACTCGAAACCTCCCGCTGAGACACGGGAGGGAGCAAAGTTCACTATCACGTCATTACTGCAATCCCCCCGCTTCAACAACAACATCCAACACATCAAGAATGAATACTGTGATATAAGTCTCCGGCACCCAAAGTCGGTTTGATTCTAAGAAAGCAATGAAAGCACAAGGAGCTCATGATTGTAGATTAATTTTCTTCTTTTGGAAAATGCCCCCACTGTTGTTTGCTTAATGTTTTCAAGATGAAACCGCGGTTTCATTGTCTTCACTCGGCCAAGCTCTAAATCAGCATCAGATGAAGACTGACGTGGTGGTTAACTCCAGGACAGTTGCCCTTTGTTCCTGTTATATCCGCCACAGCAGAAAGCACTCATCATGTTGTGTTGGTCGAGCTTTCTGAGTACTGGAGCTACCGTAGTACCGCTGTGTCGTATTCCAAACAGATTCAGTAGAAAACATAGGAAACATAAGGAGTAGCAGCAGCAATGTACGTGCAAATAAACCGTGCATCAGTGTATGAATGGGTGAATGACGACATGTAGCGTAAAGCGCTTCTAGTGGTTGGGAAAATAGAAAGTCCATTTTCCATTTACTATACAACTAAACATGACTTTGTCAATTGAAACAAAACAAAAATGCAACAAAACTAGCACTTAGTTATGTTTAGTACAAACATCGTGGCTTGTCTTAAAATGTGTTTGTTTTATTATTTCAGTAAATTAAAATGAGTCAACTCTGACTTTGGTTGAGAGTCCACCCTGACCACCTCCTGACATGGACTTCTATGGACTATAAGTAGGAACGAGAAAATCGTTTCCTTCAAAATAAAATGAAGATGCATTTTCGTTGTTTTTTAAATTGTAGTTAACTTTTAAAGATTTGAATCTCATGTAGGAACCGATGGTTCTGGGTCTGAGGTTAGAAACTACTGAGAGACGGACGAACACATTGGTGGTTTTAGTGTTTTCATGGACTTTGTTGATGATAAGAAAATATAGAATAACAGCAGGCTTCTCCTCAAAGATACAAGAAAGTACAACAAAAACTTGTTTCTTGGCCAAAGGCCGTGACTCCCACCAAAGCTGTTTTTGTGGCGTCCAGCTAAACAATCCAGCAGTACAGGACATGAAGCCTACGTTTCCCTGAGCAATGTGTCAAAGAAGGTAAAAGCAGGAGAAGTGATTGAGACGTCAGACCGACCTGTTTTCAGGCAGTGCTCTTCGAAGTCGGAGCAGCAGCTGTAGTAGGTTTTACACAGATTGTCACATCTGCATCCTGGAGGTTTGGCCTCCTCCAGCTCAAAGCACCTCCCCTTGCAGGAGCCCGCTGAGCTGACCCACTCTGAGACGACTGGAGGGAGGAGAGGGGGCACAGGTCGACTCAACTGCTGCAAACATACTGCACTCGTCTGTTTCTGTCTTAAAGGGGACATCTCATTACGAACTCACTGTTTCAGTGCTTGGGCACATTGAGAGCGCTTACCAACCAGCCTGCAACCTCCGCTTCTGAAAAGTGAAGCCGATGCTTCATGTCTTCAAGCTGCATTCTCTCTAATGTGACCTGAATCAAAGGTTCTCACCTTTAGTGTGAGGTGGTGGGTTGTCTCCTCCCTCTCCAGGTCGACTGGCTTGAAAAACATAAGCTCTGCTGACATCAGATCCCCACAGACAGAACACAACCACTACCTGCAGAAAAAGCACAGGCCGCACGTTAGAGAAACCTACATTCAATCAGCAAAAATTACATTTAGGTCAAAGGTCAGGCTCAACAGCAGCTCTTTGGAGAGCACAGCCATAGACCTACTGGGCACAGGGCCCAGGTTAGGGGGACCCTGGGCCGGTGCTTCTGTTTGAAGTTACTAATGACGTTTCTTCAAACATGTCATGACTAAAAAGAGACAAAAAAAGTAAATAAAGTTAGCCAAGGTGCTGCCTTGGCTAACGTATGTTATGAGAGATGAAGTTCACTGAGCGGTTTCACATAAAACTAAATATTACGACAAACTGACACTTTCAAAAGTATCTTTCAGATTGACAAACATATGTGTAGTTCATGGCACAATGTAAACAGGATCGGAAAAAACATTTGTCTCTCGCCGTTGCAGAAATAAGGTCCCATGGCCACTGGAAGAGGCGGGACTTTACCTCTCTATAGAGTAGCCATTGGTCACGTCAATCCGGTCTAAAGCTAGTTTGAAACGAGGGCTTGAGTTCCGATGAAAACCATGTAAAGTTCAGACACAAGCTTCTTTTTGCAAA